>JADRCD010199360.1:0-15366 GCA_019843815.1 Montemys delectorum | reverse complement strand
GCCAGGATGTGGACAGCCTCTGCCTTCTCCTCTCTTACTTCTTCAGGGGAAAGGCAGCCTAGAAGAAACCAGTGGAGTCAGTCTGGGCCCTTTTAAAGCTCTGTTGCAAATCCAGTAGGGAGAATGTCTTGGACAAGACCAGTCTTGGCGCGGTCCTCATCCCAGCCCATTATTCCAGAGGCTGTGACAGAGCCACACCAGGTCCTGTCTGCTGACAGCAGTGAAAGCTTCCTTTCTCGCATCCAGCACTCGTGTGACCTTTGGGGTGTGAGTGTGGTCACTGGTAAGAGCTTTAGGACCAACTGGCCAGGCTGTGAGATGTCCTCCCCACTGACTTGCCCTGTCCCTTGACAATGCTGCATAGCACCCTCCGTGCCTCTGCATCCTGGTTCATAAAAAGAAAAGGTAATAATAGCGCCTACGTATGAATGAGGCTTGCTGTTAATATATTCTTTGGCCCACTCTTAGCTGTACTCATCATTGCTACCCTTTGAAGTCAAAGCAGTTGCGCTCAGAGGTTAATTAACTTGCCCCATTTCACACACAGTATGACCTAGAGCCTGCGGCTTTGTATGAGTCCCACGGTAAGCCCTGTACAGTGCATCCATGATGCACTGAATAGAATTTCAGAATTTCGTGATCAGACTTCATTGCAGACCAACCTGTTTTAAGTATGTTCTCTGTAGATCACCCTATCCATCCCAGATTTTCACTTGTCAAATAATTCCAGGTTGACAGCAATTCATTTGGGGACTTATCTATAAATAAAGTTTTATTGGGACAGCATGTCCTCCTCCTTCAGCTGTGTTTCACATCTTGGGCCTGTGGTGACCAAGTTAGAGTTGTGAAAGAATGAGTGGATTCTAACACCTGAAATATTTACATCATGGCATTTTACAGAAATGTGATGAATTTCCCGATCTCACTGAGTATTTTAATCTTACCTGAGATCTTGATTCTTAAATTATAGCTACCTATCAAATTCCTCTACCTCCATACCCCATGTCCTCAAAAGTGGCATCTACCAAATGCTTTGTGTTTACTTTCCACTGAAAGTCAACTCCTCCTGTGTTTCCTAGTCCTGCTAAGAACACACTACCGTGTGTCAGTGTGCCACCTTGACTACCACGTGTCAGCGTGTGTCCTCCATTTCTCTGCTTGCAGCCAATCTGTTAGGAATGCCCGTCTGTTGATCCTAAACGCATAATCAGCTTGAGGACATTGGACACTGGCCTGGACCTCTAATGAGCCAGTGCTCCCCATTCCAGTGTACTCAGAGACAGCCCAAAATTACTCTAGAGAAGGTGTGTGGGATAATAGTCATTGATACATCTCTGCCGTGAGAGAGAGGTCCATTGCTGAGTTGTAGCCATGGCTTCTGAAGTAAGAATTTGGAACTGGTAGAAGGTAGAATATCTATAATTTCCTTACTCTAGGAACATCTAGGGGGGATGTGGCTATCTGATTGATTAAGGTAATAATTTAAAACTATCTGTTTAATGCTTGGAAATGTAATTTAATGCAAGGCCTCCTTGGCTGAGTGAGGGTAAGGAGTTAAAACCCTTAACAGACATTATTATTTTTTCTTGTTCCTCCAAAGAACACAGTCAGATAACAAATGCATTTTGATCCTCATCAGTATTATGTGAATATTATTGTAAAGCTCATGATATTATTAGCTCTGCTTACTCTTTTATGAATATAAACTATTCTCTGGTAACTGGTAAAGAGCACAGGGGAATATCATACAAATACGCTCAAAGCACAAGGGGATCAGTGAGTAATTAGTACCCACTCAGTGCCTTAGCAGCTTTGATCTTGGCATTTGTTTCATCCAGCAAATACTTTTCATAGTGCCTTAATTTCAGCCTCTATTTGCATCTTAGGCAGTAGTTGTCTTTGTTTCTAAAGAACAGGAGATATGTTGACAGCACAGGTATGCAGAGCTGAGACCTTACATTAGTTCTGTTTCTTCCAGCAAAGACATTCGTCTTTGTGTAACAAAAAAATCTCAACAATAACGGGTCCAATGCCGAGCAATGGCCATAAAGATTAATTTCTCCTTCGGTTAGGGATAATATAATACATCTATAAGCTTTCCCAAATACTTCCCAAAGTTTTAATTATCTGTAGACTGTCAAAGATATATTTTGATCAGACATGTAAAGAAAAAGTATAGCTCAATTACTGTCAAATTAAGGATAATTTTACATTCCAATGTAGAGAAAGATGTCATCCACCATCAGACGTGAAAATTGCTGAAATGCTTAAAGAAAAAAGCAGGTGTTTGCAAATGTTAAGATAATGTATAGATTCAATGCCCTTTTCCCAGATGCCCCCTGTAGTGTCCACCAGCTGTCACCGAGTCACTGTTTATAAACGGGTGACCATGGAGGCCTCCTATCTCAGCTGCCAGCCATTTGGGCATCTGGAACAGGTTGTTGTTTGGTTTAGTTTGTTTGAGACAGAATCAATCTGTGTAGCCCTGGCTGTCCTGGAACTTCCTAAATAGATCAGGGTGGCCTCAGACTCAGAGATCCTCCCGCCTGTCTCTCCAGTACTGGGATTAAAGGTGTGCACCACTGCAACTAGGTTGGTTTTGTTTTGGTTTGTTTTTTAAACAAGAACTAAAGGTTCCAGGCTGAGCTGAATCCCAGGTGACCTTGACCTTGTGATCCTCAGCCTCAGCCTCTTGAGTAGTTGGGATTATAGGTGTGCATCATTAGGCCCTGCCCCCCTAAGCTTTGTCAGAGGTAGGCAGTTTGATACAATGGGTAGAGCAGGATAAGAGTAGGCACTTAACTGGTGTGTGTGCTTACAGTGGGACATAATGCATATTTTATAAAAAGTGTGGTGTGGAGAGAGGGAAGATTCCTGCAAGAGGCCTGCCACACAGCAGGCTCTGGGACGGAGCAGCTACGGTGACTCTCATCTTGTTGGAGGGGCTTAGCTAATTATACAATGCCTCTGCCACCTTCAGCTGCTACAGTGAGTGACAGGGAGATGAGCCATCTCAGACTTGATTGGTAAATAGTGTGTCTCTGAGATGTTAAATGTTCTACACATGAGATCATGATTTGGTGTCATGGAGAAAAATGGTGAGAATCACTCACAGAAGTTTATTTTTCAAAAATTAGGAACTGCCTGCTTCAGCACAAGGAGGTGCCTAGGGATATAAAAATGCACACTAGCTTATATGCAGGGACTATTTTTGAAACATGGTGAAGGACTTATGACATATGCCCTGGTTAGTCTTTTGTCAACTTGATACAAGCTCTAGTCCTCTGGGAAAAGGAAATGTCAGCTGAGAAAATGCTTCCAAACAGACTGGCCTGTAGGCAAGTCTGTGAGACATTTTCTTGATTAATGATGATATTGGAGGACACAGCCCACTGTGGGTTGTGCCACCCCTGGGTGGGTGACTTTGGGTTATATCAAAAACCAGACTGGGCAAACCACAGGGAGCAAACCTGTAAGCTTCGGCCTCCGAAGGCTCTGCCTCAGTTCCTGCCTCCAGGTTCCTGCTTTGAGATCCTGCCCCGACTTTCCTCAATGCTGGGTTGTGACAGAGGAAGCATAAGCCAAATGAATCCTTTCCTCTCCAAGTTGCTTGTGGTGAGAGTGTTTTGTCACGTCATCGGAAAGCATGTGAGGACAGCATCCTACCTCAAATAACAGGAGACAGAGTAGACAAGCAGCAGGTGCTTCTACACACGGTCAGATGCAGTGTTGGACTTCACAAGAGTTTGTCGTCTGCTACTCTCTCTGTTTCCTGGAAAGCTGTGTAACTTTATAGACTGGTAGGATTTGTCTCCAGGTGTACCATGTCTGCTCGTCCCTCTAATGAGGGAAGGGGTCTGCTGCTCTTCTTGTCAGACTTGAAAATGCTCCCTTTAATGCCCCTTCTCACTTTTTTTTGAACTTTTTTTTTCTTACATGTTGCCAAAATCTTCTATATGTAAATAGCTGATGACTATGGGAGCCTTGAGCATAAGATTTAGAGTTCTAATTAACCCAGCAGCAGCAGCAGCAGCAGCAGCAAATGCCACCGGTGCAGCCCCTCTAGTAATTCATGCGCCCGTTTAGGACTCTGTGTCTTCTTAAAGTTTAAGTGCTTTGCCACGGACACCAGATGGTGATTTATATAAACTAGACTCTCTGAGGGCTCATTTTTCTATTTCCTCTTATTGCATCTAATAGGGACGCCACTGTGGTAAACGCTCATTTCTCCTGTGCACACAAACTACAAGGTCACCCCAGCATGCCAGCAGGGAGGGATACAGTCTTGGAGCCGGCCTTGGCTGGCTGACGCTCACACCTACTTTTGTCTTTTCTTTGGTTTATGGGTTTCTCGATAGGATGCCTGCTTTCCCCTTGTTTGGTTCCCACCTGGAGGGGAAGTCTGTCTTACATTCAGTGTATTTACTACATTGCAAATAGCCTATTCACAAAGACGATAAAAAGCAATGTGGGAGACCATCTTATTTGTACACACTGCAATCCCAATGCTCATGAGCCTGAGGCTGAAGAATAGTGAGTTTGATGGCAGCCTGCACTGTGGGCACTTCTTCCTTTGGTTCTGTGACTGAGCACTGACCCTCTCACTCCATGGTTTGGCACTTAGAGATGGCTAAACCTGTAAAAGAGTGACCTCGAATTACAATTCTGACCCGAGAACTGCAGTGTGGCGCTGGCCTCAGATTGTTGTCATCTTAGATACATAAAGCTTACGGTGTAATTTCAGAGCATCTTCCCGGCGAGTTTCCTAGCCCTGCCCATGGGCATTTAAAACCTAAGTTTGTTTCACCAAATAAATTATGGCATTTGGGGACTTGAAGTAAACTAATTTCTGTGATTCAATTCTCATCTATTTGCTAGAAGATTAAATGCTATATTGCAAAATGCCAAAGGACATGTTTAATTTGGAATCTCAGTTTTAATTGAAACACCATCACTCTGTTTTGAGCATTGAGGAAGGACAATGAACTGTGTACATAGATTTTAAAGTAAAAGATTAAGCCTCATTAACTTTAAGACAGCTTTTCTTAGGTTTTGGGGGGAGGGAGTAATTTACAGTTTATTGCTCATACACAAATAAAATTTAAAACGAATATAGACTCTTGTATGCATGCTGATGACGTGGTACCATGTGCAATAGGGTCAGTCATGGCCTTCTGTGCCCCGAGTTCCAACATGTGGTTTGTTACACAGTCATTGCTGGGTCACAACACACCAATCTCCAGATGAGTAGCAAGCTGCTGAAAGCTGGCTCTCTCTCCACCAGGCTGCAGAGCATTGGCAGACCCCAGAGCCACAGTTTACCCGTTTGTATGTAAGTGTGTATGTGACAGTGTTTGCTTTGTCTTTTTAAAGGGTTGGGAGCCCGAGAAGCAAGGGGAATGCTTGTCCCCTTCCAAGCACTGGCTGATGCTGATCTGGGAGTCCTTCCCAGCGTTGTGACTGTGTGGTGCTCACTGCACACCAATTCCATCCTAGTACTGACTTCCAGCTACCATTCAGCAAATGCATACTAAAGTTGTGGAGCTATGATGCCGCCGCAGCTGAAGCAAGAGGCTTATCTGACTTACAAACCCTAGTTACATGTACTCATAATTCCTTCTTGTTTTTTCATGGAGAACTATTCAAAATTATATACACTTAGATGACTCAATCATTTCTCTCTTTATGTTAAGAGCTCTTATACACAGATGAGTGAGTATAAAATTATTATGAAGGTCCAAGAGATAGGTAAATGAAAACTTGACGTTTAATGGATCTCTATAGGATGTTAGATCAGGATATGTGTCACACAAAATTAACTCTTAGGTGTGCTATCTTTTTTAATAATGATGTCTTCTTGAAATGAAATCTTGCAGGTTTTGATGAAAAAAAAAATGAGAGTGTGCCCTACCTTCTACTCTCTCCTGCAGCTCAGTGTGCAATTAGATTTACTGCACAAGATCACAGTGTGGTGTATATTAATTTATACTCAGCCACCCTGCTGAAAGTAACACAAGAAATCAAGTCATAACCATTAGCAGGATCACAACTGTTAATAGTCGTATTTTGCTTTACTTTCAGTCTTTTCTGTATAGTCTTAGCTGGAATGTTACTGATTGACTCATCTGAGTTTACGTTCATACTGTCAGAGACTGTCAACATACAACCCAACACATTATCCAGGCAGGGACATAAGTCACAGTCTCACACCACTTTTTAAAACTGTCTAATCAGTATGCACGCTCATATAGAGAGGACTAACAGCGGAGCCTTAATTAAACCTATAATATGACAGTGCTAGGACTCTTCTCTGCTCTCTGAGAAACATTAAGAGATAGAATAGGAGCACTGGCAGGGGAGGTCAAACATTACTCACTACCACCAGCAAGGCTAGGATGGAGGCCAGGTTTTATCTCTTCTAATTTGGAACCCCAGTTTGAAGCAGAAGTCACAGCGGCTGGCACAGGCCTCTCTCCTGATCCCGGAAAAGGAGCTCAGATTATGACCCAGAGAATAGAAAAGATGCATTCCCAGAAGGTGGCCCCAGAAAAGAAGCTCACACCCCAGGCAGTTCCTGGGAGCACTTCACCTAATGAAGAGATGGATTTATGTGCTTGAAACGAGGGTGAGGGCAGAATACTTCACTCCCTTTGCAGAACAGGTAATAGGACATTTTGCTTCCCATGAAACTGCAAAGAACTTAAAGACAGAGAAAAAGAGTGAACCTTACCCACAAAGATAGGAGCATGTTTGAAGAGAAATCGTCCAGGCAAAGTTGTATCAGCAGGGGTATATGCAGGGGAGTGACCTTTTTTTTTTTTTTTTTTTTTTTTTTAAAATGGGTTGTCCAAGGAGCTGAGGTTCAGCCCCCTTATCCAGAGCCGCCAGTTGTAGCTTCTTGGAGCAGGTTTTGTTGCTGCTATGTTACTGTATGCTAGCACGCTGATCTCTGAGAATATCTTTGTATATTTGCATTGTTCTTTCTGTAATTTATCTTGGCTAATGACATGGAGCTAGCATTCCAATTATACATTGAACTCAGTGACTGGCCATCAGGTTTCAATAGCAAAGAGGCCATCATTTTTGGAGTGTGTAATCATTCTAAGCACACGTGGCAGAGGGAGATGACTTTTCTCCTTTTCCCTAATAAAAATGATTCTTGTTATGATATTGGAAGAGAGAGCTAACTGGGAGGTAGACATCAGAATTGCAGTTTGTGGTATACAACAGTCCAGGCAGACCGAATGGCATGTTTTGTTGAGGGAGGGTACAGTTTAGAGACGTTCCCAAGGCCAGACCTACTGATGTAAAGGCACTGCTTCTGCTTAAGTGAGGGTTGCATTGTGTTTGCTCAGGATCTCAATCTTCGACAAGGAACTTCAAAGAGAGATCACGGTGAGTCATGAGATAACCTACAGATTTCGTCATTCCTCCCAGTGACTCATAGCCAAAGAGGTCACCAAAAGAAACAGAACATGACAGTCTTCAATACTGTCAGACCGTTAGATAAAAGTTCATCTGGGATAAAGCGATTGGTCATTCTTTGCTGAATGCTTCCGTATGGACTACTGTGTCTGCTGGTGATGCTTGGGGTGGTTAAGAAGGTGGTGGGTGAACAAAATATGTCAGCCACCACCAGCTCCTTCCCTGAAAATCTCACTGGGAAGCTCTGACCAGGAGTCACATGGTATGTGGTAAATACAAGGTACTTACTGAATAGGGCCAGGTTATCTATTCTAGACTTGCATTGTCTCCTTTGTTCAGAAGTTTTCTTGCAGACTTCCATATCATGGGACCCTGAGAGATATGACTGTCTTGGCTTAGCCAGAGATCACAGGGTCTCCACTGTCTAGGCTGTAGGGTTCTCTTCTTGGCTCTCTTGAAGCAAATGGGGTTTTAGTTCTTTACTAGACCTCAGTGGGCTAAATCCAGGGTCTCTACAGAGAGAGAAGAGAAAATAGGAATATTGTAAACCACGGAAATAAGTGTCCACTTTTTCTCTTCCACCTGGGCAGAGTGAGTAAGCCTGACACATCAGCTTTTCTTTAGGGTGCTACAAACATTACAGGTAATGTTTGTGCTATTTTTGGTTTCTACTATGTCCATATGCGCTTATGAAAAACATTGTTTTAACAACAATTTTGTGAATTGGGAAGAATGCAATAAACTATTGTGCTGGATGGTTTTATGTCAACTTGACACAAGCTAAAGTCATCTGAGAGGAGGGAAACTCAATTAGAAAATGCCTCCATAAGATCAGGTTGTAGGCATGCCCGTACGGCATATTCTTAACTAGTGATTGATAGGGGAGGACCCAGCTCGTTGTGGGTATTGCCATCCCTGGGCTGGTGGTACTAGATTCTATAAGAAAGCAAGTTGAGCAAGCCATAAAGAGAAAGTCAGTTCTCTGAATCAACTCCTGCCTCCAGGTTCCTGCCCTGTTTGAATTCCTGCCTGGACTTCCTTTGATGATGAACAGTGCTACAGAAGTGTAAGCCAAATAAACACTTTCCTCCCCTACTAGCTTTTGGTCATGGTGTTTCATCACCTCATCAAGACACCCGTCCTTCTCAATTGACAATAGATTCTTTTCTCGTACACTATATCCCGAGTATCCCTTCCTTCCTTCCGTTCCTCTCAGTTCCTCCCCTCCCTTCCAGATCCCCTCCCTTTGTTTCTCTCATTAGAGAAGAACAGGCTTCTAAGAGATAACAACCAAACATGACAAAATAAAATAATAAGATTAAGCAAAACTTTCATACTGAAGTTGGACACAGCAACCCAAGAGGAAGAAGGGTCCCAAGAGTAGGCCATAGAGCAAGAGATCCACTCATTCTCATAGTTAGAAGTCCCATAAAAATGCTAAACTATCTGGTTTGATGTGGAGGTCCCTGATCCACTTGGACTTGAGCTTTGTACAAGGAGAAAGGAATGGGTCAATTTGCATTTTTCTACATGTTGACCGCCAGTTGAGCCAGCACCATCTGTTGAAAATGCTGTCTTTTTTCCACTGTATGGTTTTAGCTCCTTTGTGAAAGATCAAGTGACTATAGGTGCATGGGTTCATTTCTGGGTCTTCAATTCTGTTCCATTGATCTACCTGCCTGTCACTGTACCAATACCATGCAGTTTTTATCACAATTGCTCTGTAATACAGCTTAAGGTCCAGGATTGTGATTCCACCAGAGGTTCCTTTATTGTTGAGAATAGTTTTGGCTATCCTAGGTCTTTTGTTATTCCAGATGAATTTGCAAATTGCTCTTTCTAAGTCTGTGAAGAATTGAGTTGGAATTTTGATGGGGATTGCATTGAATCTGTAGATTGCCTTCGGTAAGATGGCCATTTTTACTATATTAATCCTGCCAATCCATGAGCATGGGAGATCTTTCCATCTTCTGAGATCTTCTTCGATTTCCTTCTTCAGAGACTTGAAGTTCTTGTCAAACAGATATTTTACTTGCTTAGTTAAAGTTACACTGAGGTATTTTATATTATTTGTAACTATTGTGAAGGGTGTTGTTTCCCTAATTTCTTTCTCCGCCTGTTTATCCTTTGTGTAGAGGAAGGCTTCTGATTTGCTTGAGTTAATTTTATATCCAGCTACTTTGCTGAAGTTGTTTATCAGGTTTAGGAGCTCTCTGGTGGAATTTTTGGGGTCACTTAAGTATACTATCATATCATCAGCAAATAGTGATAATTTGACTTCTTCCTTTCCAATTCGTATCCCTTTGATCTCCTTTTGTTGCCTAATTGCTCTGGCTAGAACTTCAAGTACAATATTGAATAGGTAGGGAGAGAGTGGGCAGCCTTGTCTTGTCCCTGATTTTAGTGGAATTGCTTCAAGTTTCTCTCCATTTAGTTTGATGTTGGCTACTGGTTTCCTGTATATTGCTTTTACTATGTTCAAGTATGGGCCTTGAATTCCTGATCTTTCCAAGACTTTTATCATGAAGGGATGTCGGATTTTGTCAAATGCTTTCTCAGCATCTAGTGAGATGATCATATGGTTTTTTTCTTTGAGTTTGTTTATGTAGTGAATTACGTTGATGGATTTCCGTATATTGAACCATCCCTGAATCATCAATAGGAGGAAAGGACCTCAGCCTTGTGAAGGTTTTGTGCCCCAGTGTAGGGGAATGCCAGGGCCAATAAGTGAGAGAGGGTGGGGTGGCAGGCATGGGGAGGGGGGAGGCAAAAGGGGTTTATTCTTGTTGTTTTTGTTTGTTTGTTTTTTGGAGGGAAAGGAAAAAGTTACATGTAAATAAAGAAAATATCTAATATAAAAAAATGCTAAACTAATAGCTATATCATATACACAGAGAATCTGGTGCAGACCCATGTAGGCCCTGTGCTTGCTGCTTCAGTCTCTGTGAGCTCTTATGCACCTGGCTCAGTTGATTCAGGGAGCCATGATCCCCTGGTGTCCTCCATCCTCTCTGAGACAATGTTGTTAAAAAGTGACTTATGGAGATAGCATTTTCATGGCATAACCGTACACCCATTTCTGTCCAGCACAGAGGTGTCAGTGTAGCCGAGTCATGCACCTTCTCAGTCAGTTTTAGAGCATTCTCATGAATAGAAAAGTAGCCTTCACTGCCCCTGCCATCCTCCCACGTCACCCACAATCCAGTATCCCCTCCTCCCACCTACCCTTATTTCCCTCTGATTACTTTCCGTCTCCATGGAACAAGCAAGACAGCCCCTTCTGAACACGTACGTGTCTGTGATGGTTAAAGCTGTGAAGAAGTGCTGAATCTAATGGTAAAGTCTGAAGTTTCCCTGTGTGGCTGATTAAAACATTGTGTATCATTGAACGATAATAAACCACAAAGGCAGTATGCAGGAAAGGACTTTTCAGCCACCACCAATTCTATGTCCCAGTCATTTGTACTACCTCTTTGCATGAAGTGCTTTTTAACATAATGAAATCTGCAATAAACAGCTTATAGATTTGGTATTTTTAATTCCCTGGGGACATGCTGTGTCTAAAATTTGAAAGGGTGACTCCCCCTTCCAAGGAGAGAGATAGGTGTGCATAAGATAGAATAAACAACAGAATGCTTTTACAGCACAGTGCATAGGAAGGCACGGTGACTTAAATCCGGGCCGTGCTACAGAAACAGCTCCTACACAGATTAGCGCTAGAGACTACCGAAGCATTAGGAAGGCTTGAAGAAAGGGGAGAAGGACCAGAGTGCTCAAGTGTGTGACGATAGGACACATCGTAGGCCCTGGGGTGTGAGCAGATGCCATAGCTAAGGGATGATGGGACAGAGAGGTACTAAGAGGGACCCTTTGAACTAAATCAGGATCTAGAAATTTCTGTGTAGGGTACCAAGACTCCAGGCTCTGTACACCACGTTCCTTTCTCATGATTGCTGTGGCAAAGGACCGAAAGCCTGGTGGTCTAGAGTAATCCTTACCTTCCCATAGCTCTGGAGGCACAGTCTGCAGTCAAGGTGCTACACAGCCGCGTTTCTCCTGTAACCTCTGGGGGAGGGATCTTTCTTTGCCCTTCCAACTGCTGATAGATAGCCTCAGATACTTCTTAGTTTGTGGCAGCAGAATTCTGCATCTGCTTCTATCATCACAGAACAATCTCCCATCTCTCTCCCACCATCTTCCCTCTGTGCAGGCTGCCTTCTCCCCTCTGTGCGCACCGTTCTCTTGACCTTCTTTCCTTCCGCCTGTCCGTCGTCGCATCTTTTTCTATATGCATACCCGCCACTATGCTCGATAAAAATCTTCCACCCTGAAAATAGAAAGTTAAAGGGAACTCACAAAAGAAAAGTACATCCAGTGGCTGGCGAGATGGCTCAGCAGGCAAGAGCACTGACTGCTCTTCCCAAGGTCCTGAGTTGGGATCCCAGCAACCACATGGTGGCTCACAACCACCCATAATGAGATCGGACGCCCTCTTCTGGTGCATCTGAAGACAGCTGCAGTGAATTACACCGGAGCGGGGGAGGGGGGGGATGAGGGGGGGGGGGGGGGATGAGGGGGGGTGGGGGGGTGGGTAGGCAGCAGAGGTCCTGAGTTCAGTTCCCAGCAGCCACACACATGATGGCTCACAGCCATCTGTACAGCTACAGTGTACTCATACACATAAAATAAATAAAAATAAATCTTAAAAAAAAAAAGCAAACATTTGAAAGAAAAGAAAAGAAAAGTACATCCAGATCAGATAAGCGGCTCCAAGTAAGGAAGAAAGACATTTCGCCAAAATCGTCATGTGAAACATTTCATACCCTGCCTATTTAGTTATCAAAAGCATGAGCCAGGTACTGCTGGCAGCCTGAGCTGTTACGCGCCTACCGCTTGACGGTTGGTGGAGAAAACACTTCATGAGCTCGCTCGCAAACCGTTTGGGTAATGATGTGGGCTGCTCCTTAGAGTCCCATGTGAAGGCCTCGTCCTCAAAGCAGCAGTGCTCAGAGGAGGGACTCCTGGGAAGTGATTGGACCACAAGGCTCTCCGGCTTCATCAGTAGCCTATCCATGGATTCATAGCTTGATGGCATTATGACAAGGTAGTGAACCGTAGGAGTTAGGGCCAACCTTGAGGAAGCAGGCTACGGGGAATGTACCCTAGAAAGATGCTTCGTCCCTGGCCCCATGCTGACTAGCTCTCAAGCAGCCGCCTCCCCATAGACTGTCACATCCATGATGTTCCGCCTCTCCTCAGAGCCGGAATGATGGGGCCCCGCTAGCCACGGCCGTCTCAAACCAGACACAAAAGAAGCCTTTCTCCTTTCAGTTGTTCCTCTTGGGTGTTCCTCACAGACAACTGACAGATGCACACTTTATCTCATGTGGGCCTCACACCAACCCATTGAAGGAATAATACTCCATCTCCTTAGGAAAGGAAAGCAAAGCCCAGAATTCAGAGCCTGCAGTACCACAGCTGCCATCCCTCCCTGGCATCCTGATGCCTGTGTGGGCTCAGATGAAGGTCCTTGGTACCACCACACAAGTGTCTCCCCAGCTTATGCCTTTCATATTAACCCTCCAAAATCTTCTGTCAGCTGTCTTAACTCTGAATCACAGAAATTATCTAGTATTCTCACATATGTTACTGATCTACGGAGAGGACAGCCATTTGCTTAGCAAGCTGATAAATAATGGGAATGGAATATGTCCTCTGAGTAGACCACCTGCGTACACTTATAAACTAGTATTGATTTTCAGGAATAGTAATCCTTTTTTCATTCATGAGGCTAAATTTAGTGGATGCTATCATAAACAATAGAGAGAGCTCCAAAGAAATAAAGTTTTGTTCCTAGCCAGGCTTCAAGAAATTTTCTGGTGCTTAATCTGAAATGTTAGTACCTGGTCTAGAAATATTGTCCGTACTTCCTAAGAAATAGTTGGTGACAGCTGGGGAGATGGCTGGCTAGGTGAAACAGGAGGGCCTGAGTCTGGATCCTCAGCACCCGTGGAAAGAGCTAGGCAGCAGCATTGAAGACAGGATGGCAGAGAGGAGACAGGCAGAGCCCAGAGCTTGCTGCCTAGCAAGGCTAGCCTTTCTGTGAGCTCCAGGTCCAATGATGAGAACGCGTCTCAAAAATTGGAGTGGAAAGCACAAGAAAGGAGGAAGGCGGCCCCCATCACCCTCTGGTCTGTCTCTCACAATCATATAGACGGGTACATCCTGGCACATATGAACACAGAGACTCACTTGACCACATACCATGCACACATACACAAACACACAAATAGTCGTTGTTTTACTAATTATTGCCTACCCAGAGTTCTAGAGTCCACAAGTCTGCAGTCGAGGTACCACCCAGCCATGTTTCTCCTCCAGCTCTAGGGGAGGGACTCCCCATTTAACTTCCAGCTTCTTGATAATGTACTACATATAAGACAGAGGCTGTGGTGTAATAGACACCACAGTATCCTTCCCCATTCCACCAATGTCATCACAGAGATGAACTGCACTATTTGGAGTAGAGGTCTAAAGCAGTGCCTAGACAAATTGAGGGGCACAGTTTCCCCTGACTGTCTAGTTCCTCACTATACTCCCTCCTAGGACCCTGCTCCCGAGCCAGTGGGCTCTCTACTAGCAGCACCCCCTTCAAACAACATAAAAGGCCTGATGAAACGGCAAATCAAGTGCCTCAGTGCTCTGAGGCTGAGGTTCATTTTGCTACAATGTACCTTTCTATAGTGGTCTTATTTAATTTTTCTTACTTTTGCTACTTCTTAACTACAACAGTTGCCATAGTAACACCTGTTAACACAGACCAAAAGGAAAACTGAATGCCATTTGCAGGAGAAAGCTGCTGCTGCGTTCTTGCTCTTTACTCAGACAGAGGGATGCTTTCGTCCCTTTCTAATCCTGTGGGACTCCTTTCTACATGTTGGCAGGTTGAAATCATTCTTCTTCGCTGTTTCCATTTTACATGCTAAACTGCAACTATGTCATCCTCTGGAGTCCAAACAAGTTCAAAACTTTTTTAAAATACATAGGTTTGTTAGATTTTTTTTTTCTTTCTGTAAATGACCTGTTCAGTCTTTAGTCCACTTATTTATTGGGCTATTTAAAAAAAAAAAAAAAAAAAAAAAAAAAAGAGGAAATCAAATGTATTTACCATTAACAGTTTATAGAGGTAAAAGTAACATACTGTTTACTTCTCTTTTTTGGTGAATAGAATCAACTAGATTTCAGTATTTGTATATCCCTCGGACACTATTACAATAGCAGACAGTCTGCCCACTGGACAGTGAGAAGAGAAGTGATGGGAGCCGAGGCCTCATTACCACACGTAACTGGGCAGGAGACAGCAGGTCCAAAGAATGTTCCTAATGGGGCATGGGAAGCGAGGATTTTTAAATAGTGACCATACATACTCTTCCTGAGTACTTTGTCTGAGGCCGGAATGGACTTCCTGAAATGTCCTGTGTGAGCATATTGCTCGCAGCCATCAGCAGCGATGGTTTTTAGATCACTTTTTAAATCAAACTCTCTATAGCACTTTCACTTCTTTTTTATTTTTGTTTTTGTCTTTTTTTTTTTTTTTTTTTTTTTTTTTTTTTTTGGCCAAGGTTTCACTATATGCCCCTGACAGTCCTGGAATTCCCTGTATAGACCAAGGTGCCCTCATTCAAACTCACAGAGATCACATTTCTCTGCCTCCTGATTGCTGGTCTCTCTTCCATGGTCAGTCGGCCGGATGAAGGCTCCATCTTTGATGGAGTAGCCAAGCAAAGGACTGCATGGAGCAGCACAATTCCATTTGGTCATTTAAAGGATCACCGAAAAAGTGAGGAAATAAAGCTAGGCTTATACGTGGTTTAATTATGGTAGCCATTATCTCGAATGACATAGTAGAAGAAATGTGTTTTAGATGTTACGTAAAATTTT
>JADRCD010199359.1:0-13291 GCA_019843815.1 Montemys delectorum | reverse complement strand
GGGAGGAGGTCTCCTCCAAAGATTTCAGTACAGCTTTTCAGTGTTATAGATTTTTAGAAAACAGCTCTATTAGATGACAGTCAATGTAACAGCTTATGCTCGTTTACTTTCTTCAGAGTGAGTCAAGGGCTATATATATGAACCTTGGAGAGCAGGAAGAAACCCATCTGAGGGTGAAGTTTCATTGGCTAAGGTTTAAGGTTCTGGAGATAACTCATTTGCATTCCAGGAGGTTGAACCTGTAATTTTGCTAAGGATTACCTGACATTCCTCAGGTAAAAGATTGGTCTGGTTACCCAGATTAGGCAAAGAGGAAGCCCTACTAAGAAAACAGAGACCTCTATTTTGCACAGAGGTCATGAAAGTTGCCCATACAATAAATTACAATCTAAGTAACAAGGAGTAACACTCAGGAGAGTTCAGGGCCAGTCCGGATATAGTATATCTCATCAATGACATAAAAGAAAAGAAAGAAAAAAATCAAGACTCATGTCATGGATTTGGTCTAGCACGTGTGTTATGTTAATTGAGCTCCCAAAATTGCAATAGAATCTGCATGTAAGATGCTGAGTGTCCCTGTTTCCATTTGGTTTCAATTGGTATCTAATGTTGCCAGCAACCAATGGCTGGATAGGGAGACAGAAGCTGGGCTTTAGGATTTGAGGTCAAGAGGACTGAGAGAAAAAGGATATAGAACCACCATGCCAGGAAAGGAGAAAGACCAGGTCTAAGAAGTGTAGGACGGAGAGACTGCCAACATGTAAGAGTTCAGGATTGTGGCACAGGAGGGCTACAGGCCTAGGTTGGGCAGCCAGGATGGAATACATGTTTCGGTTATTAATAATTCATTAATATTGGAGGGAAGAGTTGCTAGCTCTCTGGAGGTTTAGAGTGGTCCAAACATTGAGCTATTTAAGGCATATTAAAATAGAAGGCTGCGTGTGTGTGTGTGTGTGTGTGTGTGTGTGTGTGTGTGTGTGTTGTGTGTGTGTGTATGTGGTGTGTGTGTGTATGTGTGTGTGTGTGTGTGTGTGTATGTGTGTGTGCGTGTGTGGTGTGGTGTGTATTGTGTGTGTCTTTCATCTGGAACTCAGAACATTGAGGTGTGTAATTAGTAATGCACACATGCTGCTGCCACCGGCCAATTTGAGTAGCATTAATTGCATATAGCAACAGATTCACTTTAATCTACATCTTTAAATTACACCAAATGTGAGGAATAAACATTATTTAGAAATTATTTAGCAATACTTTTGCCAAAATTGATATGTAGAAACTACAAAAATCCTAGAATTTCCTCACTAGATGATTAAAACCCACATTTAAAAAAAACTTCTAATGAGAAAGTAACTGATCAGATCTTAACTTCTTATACTTATTGAAAAGTAAATCATTTTGTTTCAATTGGACTGGAGTAGCAGTGAAAAAATGTCATTTCACAAGTTGGATTTCAGCTAAAGTGTGCATAGTTGGTGGATAAGGTTAAGAACACAGCTTTGGAAGCACTGTCATTTACTGAGTTAAGCAATAAGGTGAAAGGCATTTGGCCATTTTGGTGATGTTAAAATAAAATAACAAATGCTATGGTTCATCTCCCTGTGCAAGCCTGGAAGAACAGAGCCTGCCATGCTTGTCTTCTTCCACTGTAGCTACACAGCATTGTGAGCCTCCTTCTCTGAAATGACAGACTCTAATTTTAATCAACAGCACAAAGCAGGCTTTCTCAGAACCTTCAATTCTGCTGCATCACAAGTGAGAAAGGCAATATTTTAAAATATAGTGGCATATGTTCAATAATTCATCCCTGGAATATAAAAAATGTTAATGTGGGAAATAACCAGATTTATACAAATATACTATTTTAAAATATATTAAAATCTTCTTTGTTTCATGGATGCAAAAAATTGGATTCAATTTTGATAAGTCTTGTATGCCACAAATGAATAATTTAAAATAAAAAGTAAGAAAAGTATACACCATACTTGAATGGATAAGCAGACAAAACATGTAAGGAAAAGTTGTATTTGAAAATATTTTTATCAGAGCTTTTCTCCAGGAAGTGCTCTGACCTCGGGACTCAGGTGAGATTGCCATTTTATCTCAGTGTTTGTCTAAGTTAGGACTACCCAGGAGTGCAAAGGCCACAGAAATGGCAGAGCAGCTGGGACAGGGTCCTTCCTGCCTCCATCTGCACCCAGGAGGTGGGGCTGTTCTGCAGCCCTCTGTACACTGGTCTTGCTAGAAGAGAGCTGGTCTTCTAGGGGTGCTGACACAGGATGACAGACCCACAGGAGGAACAAGCTCCAGCCAGAGACAGCAAGAATATCTAACACCAGAGATTACCAGATGGCAAAAGGTAAATACAAGAATCTTACTAACAGAAACCAAGACTATTTGGCATCATCAGAAGCCAGTACTCCTACCACAGTAAGTCTTGTATACCCCAACCCACCAGAAAAGCAACATTCAGATTTAAAGTCATATCTCATGATGCTAATAGAAGATTTTAAGAAGGACATAGATAACTCCCTTAAAGAAATGCAGGAGGAGACAGGTAAACAGGTTGAAGCCCTTAAAGAAGAAACAAAAAAATCCTTTAATGAATTACAGGAAAATGCAACCAAACAGGAAAAGGAATTGAACAAAACCATCCAGAATCTAAAAATGGAAGTAGAAACAATAAAGAAATCACAAAGGGAGACAACCATGGAGATAGAAAAACTAGGAAGGAGATAGTCATAGATACGAGCAACATCAAGAGAATACAAGAGAGAAGAGAGACTCTCAGGTGCAGAAGATACAATAGAAAACATCGACACAACAATCAAAGAAGATACAAACTGCAAAAAGCTCCTAATACAAAAATCCAGAAAATCCAGGATACAATGAAAAAACCAAACCTAAGGATAATAGGTATAGAAGAAAGTGAAGATTCCCAACTTAAAGGGCCAGTATATATCTTCAACAAAATTATAGACGAGAATATCTCAAACCTAAAAAAAGAGATGCCCATGAACATACAAGAACCTACAGAACTCCAAATATTTTGGACTAGAAAAGAAACTTCTCATGTCACATAATACAAAAAAAAAAAAAAAAAAAAAAAGAATATTAAAAGAAGTAAAGTAAAAAGGTCAAGTAACATATAAAGGCAGACCTATCAGATTTATACCAGACTTCTTGCCTGAGACTCTGAAAGCCAGAAGATTGTGGAAAGATGTCATACAGACCCTAAGAGAACAGAAATGCCAGCCCAAGCTACTATATCCAGCAAAACTCTCAATTTACACAGATGGATTTACCAAGATATTCCATGACAAAACCAAATTCACAGAATATCTTT
The DNA here is from genome assembly GCA_019843815.1 of Montemys delectorum. Taxonomy (NCBI): domain Eukaryota; kingdom Metazoa; phylum Chordata; class Mammalia; order Rodentia; family Muridae; genus Montemys; species Montemys delectorum. Next base: position 9,948 of record JADRCD010199359.1, on the reverse strand, counting down.
CCAAAAATCCAGTCCTTCAAAGGATAATAAATAGAAAAGTCACCATAAGAAGGGAAATTACAACATAGAAAAAGCAAGAAATAATCTTTCAACAAAACTAAAAGAAGATAGCCACATGAACAGAATTCCAATTCTAACAACAAAAATAACAGGAAGCAACAATTACTTTTTCTTAATATCTGTTAATATCAATGGACTCAGTTCCTCAATAAAAGGACATAGACTATCAGACTGGTTATATAAACTGGACCCAACATTTTGTTGCACACAGGAAACCCACCTCAATGACAAAGAAAGGCAGTACTTCAGAATAAAAGGCTGGAAAACAATTTTTCAAGCAAATTTCCCAAGAGACAAGCTGGAGTAGCCATTCTAATATCAAATAAAATCTACTTTCAACCTAAAGTGATCAAAAAAGATAAAGAGGGACACTTCATACACATCAAAGGTAAAATCCACCAAGATGAACTCTCAGTTCTGAAGTTCTATGCTCCAAATGCAAAAGCACCCAAATTCATAAAAGAAACTTTACTAAAGCTCAAAGCACACATTGCACATCACATAATAACAGTGGGAGACTTCAACATCCCACTCTCATCAATGGACAGACCAAGAAAACAAAAATTAAACCAAGAAACAGTGAAACTAACAGAAGTTATGAAACTAATAGATTTAACAGGTATCTACAGAACTTTTTATCCTAAAACAAAATGATATAACTTCTCAGGACTTCATGGTACCTTCTCCGAAGTTGACAATATAATTGGTCACAAAACAGGCCTCAACAGATACAAGAAATTTGAAATAATTCCATGCATCCTATCAGATGACCATGGACTAAGGCTGATCCTCAATAACATAAACAATAGAAAGCCCACATACAAGTGGAAGCTGAACAATACTCTACTCAATGATAACTGTGTCAAGGCATAAATAAATAAAGAAATGAAAGACTTTTTATGGTTTAATGAAAATAAAGCCACAACATATCCTAACTTATGAGACACAATGAAAGCATTCCTAAGAGGAAAACTCATAGCTCTGAGTACCTCCAAAAACAAACTGGAGAGAGCATACCCCAGCAATTTGACAGCACATCTGAAAGCTCTAGAACAAAAAGAAGCAAATTCACCCAAGAAGAGAAGAAGGCAGAAAATAATCAAACTCAGGGCTGAAATCAACCAAGTGAAGACAAAAAGAACTAGACAAAGAATTAACCAAACCAGGAGCTGGTTCTTTGAGAAAATCAACAAAATAGATAAACCCTTAGCCAGACTAACTAGAGGACACAGAGGCAGTATCCTAATTAACAAAATTAGAAACTAAAAGGAAGACATAATAATAGAAATTGACGAAATTCAAAAAAATTATAGTACAAAAGCCTATACTCAGGATAAAAAACTTGGGTAACAGCAGATGCTGGAGAGATTGTGGAGAAAGAGGAACACTCCTTCTTTGCTAGTGAGATTGCAAGCTGGTACAACCACTCTGAAAATCAGTTTGGTGGTTCCTCAGGAAATTGGACATAGTTCTACCAGAGGACTCAGCTATATCACTCCTGGGCATATACCCAGAAGATGCTCCAACATGTAATAAGGACACATGCTCCACCATGTTCATAGCATCCTTATTTATAATAGCCAGAAGCTAGAAAGAACCCAGATGTCCCTCAACAGAAGAATGGATACAGAAATTGTGGTACATTTACACAATGGAGTACTACTCAGCTATTAAAAACAATGAATTTATGAAATTCCTATGCAAATGGATCTAAAGGATATCATCACGAGTGAAGTAATTCAATCACAAAATAACACACATGTTATGCACTTGAATACTGAACATATGATCCACAAACCACAAGAAACTCAAGAAGAAGGAAGACCAAAGTGTGGATACTTCGATCCTTCTTAGAAGGGGGGAACAAAATACCCATGGAAGGAGTTATAGAAACAAAGTGTGGAACAGAGACTGAAGGAATGACAACCCAGGGACTGCCCTACCTGTGGATCCATTCCATATACAATTTCCAAATCCAGACACTATTGTGCATGCCAACAAGTATTTGCTGACAGAAGCCTGTTGTAGCTGTGTCCTGAGAGTATCTTCCAGTGCCTGACAAATACTGAAGTGGATGCTCACACCCATCCATTGGAATGATCACAGGGTCCCCAATGAAGAAGCTGGAGATAGGACCCAAGGTGATGAAGGGGTTTGCAGGCCTATAGGAGGAACAACAATATGAACTAACCAGTATCCCTCAGAGTTCCCAGAGAATAAACCACCAGCCAAAGAGTATACACAGTGGGACTCATGGTTACAGCTGCATATGTAATAGAGGGTGGCCTAGTTGGCCATCAATGGGAGGAGAGGTCCTTGGTCCTGTGAAGGCTTTGTGCTCCAGTGCAGGCGAATGCCAGGTAAGGAAGTTGGAGAGAGTGGGTTAGTGAGCAGGGATAGAGAGGAGTTAATAGTGGGGTTTTTGGAGGGGAAACCAGGTAAAGGGAGAACATTTGGAGTGTAAATAGAGAAAATATAGGGTTTGCAGCCCTGTAGGACGAACAACAATATGAACTAACTAGTACCCTCAGAGCTCCGAGAGCCTCAACCACCAACCAAGGAGCACACATGGTGGGACTGATTGCTCTGGTAGCATGTGTACAGTAGAGGATTGCAAAGTCAGTCATCAGTGGGAGGAGAGGCCCTTGGCCCTGTGAAGGTTCTGAGCCCCAGTGTAGGGGAATGCCAGGGCCAATAAGTGTTAGAGGGTGGAGTGGCATATAGGGGGGAAGGGGGAGGCAACAGGTGTTTGTTCTTGAATAAAAAAATATTAAAAAAGAAAATATATAATAAAAATGAATGAATTGATTTGCATTCTTCTACAGGCTAACTGCCAGTTGAGCCAGCACCATTTATAGAAAATGCTGTCTTTTTTCCACTGGATGGTTATAGCTCCTTTCTAAGATATCAAGTGACCACATGTATGGGGGGTAGTGGGGGTGCATGCCTTTAAACCCAGCACGTAGGAGGCAGAGGCAGGTGGATTTCTCAGTTCAAGGCCAGCTTGGACTACAGAGTGAGTTCCAGGACAGCCAGGGCTACATAGAATTTCTCCTTAAATACTATTGAGTATGCAAGTGTCCATTCTGACTGGCTATTTCATAGATGTCCATGATTGTCTTTCACCTATCTTTCCTCTGTGTACATTCTGTTCATGACTGTCTGTCCCCTATGTACTGGTCCAGGGCTGTCTCTTTCCTGTGTACTCTCTATGTGTCCAGGACTATATGACCCTTGTGAACTGTCTGCTAGGATGAACTTCCTCTGTGTCCTGTCTATTCAGGACTAATGTACTCTGAACACTGTTTAGGAATTCCCAGTTTGGATTGACAGTAATCGTCCTGGGCACAGGTCTTTACCCTATGTCTCTCTTCTAACATGAACATGCTCCATAGGTAAATAATCCCATGTGCTTGCACATGTCAGAGCCATCCTTCTAGCTTCTGTCTTTGTACCTGGCATGACTATGCCTCTCCATGCTGGCCATCTGCAGACTGTGAACTTTTGTAAATCAGGACAGCTTCGTGTTGACTTTCTAATCAGCTCTGCCTATGGTTCCTTGAATATTCCTAAATTACTTTTAAAAAGAAACTACAAAACTAACAAACAAACATAAAATTTAGCTAATTATTTTCCTGCAGCTATCTCACATCTGAATTATACCACTGACCCAATCACTCAGCAGTCTACCAATGAGGAAGTATAATCTGGGTGGTTGTTTAACTGTTGTATGATTAAAGGATTAGCGAATGTCAGGGACAGAAAGCATACCAAGCCAATGATCTTCTTAGTGGTTTATAATGTTTTACAAGTGAATAAATCATGAATCAACAATGCCTGTTTATCTCTGAGATTTTGTCATGTAATCTTTCCTTGAAAGCTGTAGATTGATATTTAATTATTTTTTTGAACTTCACAAATGCCTTGATCTACCCCAGAATATAAATAAGACAGTTTTTTTTAAATGAGGAAGACAGATTCTAATCGTTTAATCTAGTTTTAAGTGCATTAAGCTAAAAGTTACTCTATGAAATATTTCTTCTGAGTAAAATAGTAATTCTTTTGTTTGTTTGTTTGTTTGTTTTTTCGAGACAGGGTTTCTCTGTATAGCCCTGGCTGTCCTGGAAATCAACTTTGTAGACCAGGCTGGCCTCGAACTCAGAAATCCACCTGCCTCTGCCTCCCAAGTGCTGGGACTAAAGGTGTGTGCCACCACCACCTGCCTAGTAATTCTTAAGTGACATTAGACATAAACCTATGCAACCTACAACCTATTTGCTCACTAGTCCTGGGCAATGTCATAGATTGAACACCTTTTAAAGTGATTGTCTTTATTTGGGCAACCCTCCTTCTCCTTGGCTAAAAGTTTCAGAATCTAAGTTGTCTGGCCATTGATACCCAGAGAACTGGCTTTTCCAACTATTAACCCCACAAGAACATGTCTATAGAGCCCCATTCACTGTTCCACAGATTGAGATATTTAACAAATATTACAATTCACCCACTTTTAGGCCTTCTACTTCTTGTCCCTTGAGTTACAAATGTGAAAATACTCAGGCTTAGTCTGGCACAGACACTGTTATGCCAGTACTTGAGCAGCTGTGTATTCTCTGGTCTGGATGTCTATGTTCTGGATGAAAACATGTCTCTATAGACCATGCTACATTCAAATTGTCGGTAATGGAAGACCTTCACAAACTGAAATTATAACAACCCCTTTATTAATGCGATTACTCAAACCGTTATGACAAACTACACACACACAAGCACACACACACACAAGCACACACACACACACACACACACACACACACACACAGAGAGAGAGAGAGAGAGAGAGAGAGAGAGAGAGAGAGAGAGAGAGAGAGAGAGAGAATTCTTATTTATTCATTAAGAAAGATTTGATCTGGGTGTGTGAGATGGAGGTGATTTGCAACAGTCTAGTATCTGTGTTTATCTGATATTTGAACTGAGGAGACAGAAGTATCAAAAAAGAAAATTGAAGTACAACAATTAAAGGAATAATACAATTACTGATTGTAAAGCAAAGAATTTGCATGTGAAGGATTTGGACCGATTAAACAATGACAAAACTAGAGAGCCAGAGTAAATATTTGTGATGAATTGAGCAGTGTGGGGATACAGGATTTTGGAAAACTTGTGCACAGCAAGGCTACACTAATTATGCAGCATTCATGTGGACTTTGTCATTGAAATTTGATAGAGATCAGCTATGATGATAAATGAAATATTAATTTGTAATAATAATTGTAAAATTGCTGATTATTCTCAAATTATCTTACAATTTAATTAATCTTGTTATAGTTGTTACATAAAATTGCTTCAAAATTTCTGAGCCCAAGACATCAGCTAGACCTAGTGTCTCTACCCTAGTTATCCTTAGTCCCTTCTTTCATATGTATGAATCTGGCAAATAAGCCTGCCCTGCTGCCTTCTTTTCTTTAATTTTTTTTATTTTTATTTTTCTAATCAAGAGGTTTTATCCCAAACATGAAAGGAACTCTTTCCTCTACTTTTTTAATCTAAGGAAGCTGCATGTTATCTCTCTTATTTAGGAACAAGCCTGAACCTTAAACGATTTTCCTAGTGTGTGTGAGTGGGTGGGTGTGTGTGTGTGTGTGTGTGTGTGTGTGTGTGTGTGTGTGCATATACACTCACACAGGTGTACTTACACACCTGGGTACATGTGTGTGAAAATTAGAGATAGACCTCTTAGATATTATTTTGTCACAGGTTCTTTCATTGGCTTGAAATTCACTGTTTAGATGAAGCTGACTAGTTAGTGAATTCCAGGAATATATTTGTCTTGGCCTTCCTAGCATTGAATTACAAGCAAAATCCACCATGTTCAGGTTTCTATACAGGTTCTGGGAATTCAACTTTTGTCTTGATTCTAGTTTAAGCTGTCTCCCTAGCCTTTTTCATTCTTTTTTTTTTATTAGATGTTTTCTTTATTTACAATATCTCCTTTCCCAGGTTCCCTTCCCACTCCCAAATAATAAATAAAATAAAATAAAATAAAAAACAAAACATTAAAACAAACCCCTGTTCCCTCCCCCCACTCCCCCTGCTCAACACCCTACCCCCTCCTGCTTCCTGGCCCTGGCATTCCCCTACAGTGGGGCATAGAACCTTCACAGGGCCAAGGGCCTCTCCTCCCATTGATGACCGGCTTGGCCATCCTCTTTTATATACATGCTGCTGGAGCCATGTACCTTTTCCATTCTTAATTCCAGAAAATTTTTGGAATTTTTAAGCATGTCTCAAAAAATTGAGACTAATAATAAAAGATTTATTTTCTGTTTTTTAAAATCAACTTTATCCTTTGAACTCATCCAGTTTCATCACATTTTTCAGATCATACCACATATACAGCATTCAAAGGGTCAAGAGAGGATAGACACACAAGTTTTACTAGTGTCAGGAGCACTTGGCATGACTACTACAGAGAACCACAGTCTGGTCTGATTTAGCATGACTCAGATACAGTAGTGTATGTCTCTGCTTTGTGTGAATACAACATGTAACTGACATTGTCAACTTATGAAATGAAATTTTCACTTTGCCTCAGGGATTTAGAAGTTGCAATTAATGATCAAATCACTCCACAGCTTTGAAGCTTGATAGATAACATAGAGAAGCTAAATCACTAACCTTGCAATGTAGGGAATAAAATGAGGAAGGGGCTATTGTCCTATAGTTGCCTTCAAGGTGCACTGACCTACACACCTCCCCAGCAGCACCTTCTCTCAAAGGTTCCAGCTTCTACCAATCAACAGCGCCACTCTAGGGACCAAGATTTTCTCACAGGAATTGGAAGGACATTCAACATCCAAATCAAATCAAACTAGCCCAGCCATTTTGGAATAGATGTTTTGCCTCAAGCTGTCATTGCAACAATTCCTTCCACATACTCCAGCAATCTCCATTTTCTTTCTTTCTTATTTTTTTATTATTGGATATTTTCTTTATTTACATGTCATATGATATCTCCTTTCCCAGTTTCCCCTCCAAAAAAATAAAAAAAATAAAATAAAATGAAAAACCAAGAAAACAAACAAACAAACAAACAAAAACCTGTTTTCTCCCCCATCCCCTTGCACATCAACCCACCCTCTCCCACTTCCTGACCCTGGCATTCCCTTACATTGGAACATAGAACCTTCACATGGCCAAGGCCTCTCCTGCCCTTGATAACAGGCTAGGCCATCCTCTGCTATACATATGCTGCTGGGGCCATTAGTCCCACCATGTGTATATACTCTTTGGTTGGTGGTTTAGTCCCTGGGAGCTCTCAGGGTACTAGTTAGCTCATATTGTTGTTCATCCTAAGGGGGTGCAAACCTTTCAGCTCCTTGAGTCCTTTCTCTAGCTCCTTCACATGGTATGCACTCTCTGATAAGTGGATATTAGCCCAGAAGATTGGAATACACAAAGTACAATCCACAAACCACAAGAAACTCAAGAAGAAGGAAGACCAAAATGTGGATACTTCATTCCTTTTTAAAAGGGGGAACAAAATACCAATGGAAGTAGTTGTAGAGACAAACTATGGAGCACAGCCTGAAGGGAGGACAATCCAGAGACTGTTCCACCTGGGAATCCATCCCATATTCAATCATCAAATCCAGACACTATTGTGGATGTCCGCAAGTGCTGGATGACAGGAGCCTGATGTAGCTGTCTCCTAAGAGGCTCTGTCAATACCCGACTAATACAAAAGTAGAGACTCATAGCCATCCATTGGACTGAGTGATCCACATTTTCATGGCTATCAGAGTGGAGAGGCCAACTTCATCCTAAAATGAAAATAATCAACCATCTCTGCATTTTCCTTGGCCTTTGGACAACTTCAATTCAAAATAATCCTTTAATCCTGTAACACCAATGATCCTAGTTTCCTTCAAGCTTGATGTGTTAAAGAGGGCCATGGTTTTATAGAAATTGATGCAGGGAAGAACCTACACATACCATTCGTATTCAACTTTCCATTCTGCCAGCAGGAGTAAGGATAGAAAGGCAAGCTTGCTGTCTTGCTGAGTTGTGTAAGTTCCATCCAAGGACAATGAAAACAGAGAGCTGAAGTTAAATGTTTTTAATTTACTGTTTCTACTTAAAAGAAGGTTTTTATCATGTAAACTTTATAACCATTTTTCTAGTAAATAATTTTTTAAAAAAATTCACACTTGCATTTGAGAATTTAAAATATCACAGAAAAGTAACATCAAATTATAGGTAGGTACAACTACATACACCCAAAATTTATATCATTCCTCTATTATATCAAAGGGTTGTCTTCAACCATTTTGTATTTAGATAGATCTTATATTGGGAAATTTATTACTTGTATTATTAACATCTAGTTCTTTGAAATTTTAACTTGGAAATGTTTCTTATATTTAGCTTAAATTTGTATTATATGGTCTTTGTATCAACCTTTTTTCTATTTTTTATTAAAACAGAAAAACATTTTCATAATATTCAAGTATGACATTATGCAGATGAAGCAGCTTATTTAATGTGACAACATGAAGCTCTTACATTTCCATCAGTTTTTCCAGACTATTTTATCTTCTCAAAGCACAAAGGGTTTCAAATCAAGAGTGATATCAGGAAAACAGCCATCCATTACTGAAACATAAAAAAAAAACCACAGGGGACACAAGATATACATAAAACACATAGCAAAATAAACTATATGAATAGTCAAACATGGGGTACAGAAAATAATATAATTAATTGTGTGAGAAAAGAGTACACAGGTAAAGGCAGGAGTTTCCAGTGGATAACTTGCATCAAGATTTTTGTTTTTGTTGTTTTGTTTTGTTTGCTTGTTTGTTTCAGGAGTATGTGAGGGAAAATGTCCTTAGTCTCATTGTGACACAATTTGGTAAGTGGGTTCAATTTAAAACAACATAAACTAAACATCTGTTTGACTGGCATCAATCATTCCAATGTGATTTACATATATCACCTGGTATTCTGCAGGTACTGTTACTCCCATTTACAGGTCAGAGAAATGAGCAATGTAAGTACTAGTCATTCTTCCGAAGTGACACAGTAGATATATAACAAAACTTGAATTTTAGCTCAAGCATTCTTCTGAAAGTCATACTTTTAATTGGTCTGAATCAACAAGACAAACTGAGTCAGAAATAGCTGCAGTGTCCCAATGACAAGGAACCATTCTACCTATGGAGACCAGATACCTCTTATGCCCAATATTAGGGTTGTTTTCAAAGAGATAGCTAGTTGATTCCATTATCATTTCTTTAAGTCCATATTTATACTACTAGCTTGAAATGGCAATATATGATTTTTACATTTGCCCTTTAGTCTTTTTCTGAAGATTTCATTCTTCCATTTTTATTGGCATATTATAATTGAGTATATTTGTATTAGGTGATAATTTTATATAAATGATATACTCTAATAATACAACTAGAACAATATGCAATTACTTCTTTTGAAATTTTTATCATTTATATCCCCTATTTTCATTAGAATATTCTCTCTATATATATTATTAAAATACATTTTTATAGTCATTCACTGTGTTATGCAACACTGGAAGTGAATAATCTACAAAATGTATTTTGGTAATCTGTCTTAAGTCCTATGTTCCCATTAACTTTCATAACTCTAATGACTGTCATTCCACTGTTAACTTCCATAGAATCAATGTTTTTGCTTTCTTAGAAATCAAATACCATGGAGTTCATATAAAGTCTTTCGGTGGTCTTTTCATGTCTTAATTAAGTCCAGAACATGTCCAGAAACTTGTCCTTTTATCATGACAATAAAATATATTATTCATTATAGTGAACTTCACTTGGCTTCAACACTACAGTTATCAGAAATACTATG
>JADRCD010199358.1:17171-31535 GCA_019843815.1 Montemys delectorum | reverse complement strand
ACACACACACACACACACACACACACACACACACACACACACACACAGTCCACTTATCTTTAAATGTCTGTGTGTCAAGATGCAATTTTCGGTCTTTTAGAACTTTGACTGTTCAGCCTGTGGGCATAGCATCTGCCTCCTCCTTCTAGTTTCTATTTTTCTCTTCCCAGGTTTTTGCACACAGATGCCTTTGGAGAGCTCCCTGATGTGTTTTGAGTTTGTAACTACTATTGGTTCTGCCCCTTAGAATGTGAGTATTCTTCCACTGAGAGTGAAACAGAATGACAACAGGTGACGCTGACAGGTCCTCTGCCTTTGGTGACACTGCACCGACTGTTGCGGAAGCCTTTCTGTGTTCAACTGTTCAAGATTGCCTTCAATGTTGTATAATGATAATGGAGAAACTGTATATCCTGTTCAGGGAGATCAGTAATGAGCAAGACATGGTCTCAGGTTCAGATCTTCAGTGCAGCATACAGATTTGGAATGCTGTGCCTACATGCAACGTGGACTGTGTTTTTACATGTGAACTTGGAATGCCGAACCAAGGTTCAGATCAGATCTCCACTACCCCGTGGCTGCTTGCCTAGTAACAAAACATGTTTAACTGCTTTGTGTTTTCGTTTCCTCATCTATGAACTGGCTATAATTGTTAGGGACCTGCCATAGGGCTAACGAAATTAAGTATTGTTTTAAAGCATCAGATATTTAGAATAACACCTGTCACATACACAATCTCAATCAAAATTTTCATTGTTTGTTATAATGTCACAAAACCAACATTCTCTGGTCCCTTACTCCCTTCCCCACACAGTCCATCAGCTATCATGTATCAGCTCTTCCTTTTGCTACGCCACTCTCTTATAACAGCTCTGTCATATAAAGTGATGATCTCTCTCCAAGGTACTGGTTGGCCATGTAGGGAAACGTTCACTATTGCTTGTAAAATCCATTGCCTCAAGGTCAGTTTTCCACCCAATGTTGTCTTACTGGAGGCTCTAGCCACATTCTGACATTTTTTTGTTGTTTTTTTGGACTTCCTTTAAAAATGTAACAAATGACTGGATGGTGGTGGCGCATGCCTTTAATCCCAGCACTTGGGAGGCAGAGGCAGACAGATTTCTGAGTTTGAGGCCAGCCTGGTCTACAGAGTGAGTTCCAGGACACCCAGGGCTACACAGAGAAACCCTGTCTCGAAAAACAAAAACAAAAAAAAAACAACAACAACAAAAAAGTAACAAATGTCATAATATGGCAGGGATCTTTAGGGATCTCCCATAGTGGTAGCTTCTGTTCTACTCTTTAATTTGCCACTACCCAGCTATGCTATCTTTACATGTTTTTAATTTTACCATCTCCTCATCATAATCTCTATAATGTTTGGGCCCATCAGTCATCCTTTATCCACTTTTCCAAAACCAAAACAGAGCTAATACTTCCCTCCCCCTTCCTTTCTTCCTTCTTTTCTCTTTTCCTTCCTTCTTTCTTTTTTCTTTCTTCTTTCTCCCTTCCATCCTTTCTTTTTTCTTTCTCTCTTCTCTCCTTCCTCCCCCTTTCACTATTTCCTTACCTTCTTTCCATGTTGCTGCAAAGTTTACAATTCTATATTATCCCAGAGTATATCAAATGTGATAGGTAATAAAACAACTGTTACATTCATAATAACCAGTACATTAGATTATGGAGATGACATTATGAAATAAAAATATATCCATTTTCTTATACCCCTGAAGTACCAAATATTTCTTAATTTTAAGGACTACTAGGTCCAAGACTTTCTGATAAGAGAATTGAGTGTGTGTGTGTGTTTGTGTGTGTGTGTGTGTGTGTGTGTGTGTGTGTATCTGTCTGTCTGTCTGTCTATCTGTTCAGATGAGGTTAGATGTCTACTTCCTTTGCCACCTACCTTGTTATTTGACAAAGTGTCACTGGCCTGGAGCTCACTCAATAGGCTTAACTGGTTGGCCATCATTGAGTCCCAGGTATCTGGCTCTCTGCTCGGATTACAGACAGACCCCAAACTTTTCTATGTGGATTCCAGGGATCAAACAAGCACTTTACTGAGTGAGCCTTTTCTCAGCTTTAGCTTACAGTTTCAGAGATTCACTCTATTATCACTATGGTAGGAAGAATGGCACCATCCAGGCAGACATGTTGCTGGATTTTTTTACCCTAATATTTTTCACTGAAACCCTCCCTTATCTCTATAAACTGTGAGATACTGAACAATCTAGTTGACCAACATGGGCTCAGATCTCTCAAATATTCTATCTTTAATGGAAAAGATAGTTGTGTCTTCCAATGGAGGTCAAAGTAAGACAGAATAGCTTATGGAAATTGTTGTAAACATGGCCTATTTTAGAAGAGACACTCACTTACTTGTCAATACTATTTTTTCCAAAGGTTTTTTTTTTTAAATTATCTGTAGTGGTTTGAGTAGGTTTGGTCCCCATAGACTCATGGGTTTGAATGCTTGGTCCCTTAGGAAAGGCACTATTAGGAGGCGTGGCCTTGTTAGAGTAGGTATGGCCTTCTTGACGGAAGTGTGTCATTGTGAGGGTGGGCTTTCAGATCTCTATGATCAGGCTCTGCCCAGTGTGGAAAGATTGTCTCCTGGCTGCCTTTGGATTTAGATGTAGAACTCTCAGCTCCTTCTCCAGCACCATGCCTGCCTGGATGCTGCCATACTTCCATCGTGATGATAATGGACTGAAACTCTGAAACTGTGAGCCAGCCTCGGTTAAATGTTGTCCTTATACGAGTTTCCTTGGTCATGGTGTCTGCTCACAGCAATGCAAACTCTAACTAAGATAGTATCTCTGGGTATTGTTCAACTTTATGTAAGATCACACATTAGAGACTTGTGTATAAGCTCTTAGAAGGACTGCATGAATGAAAAGATGACCTAATTTATGCAAGTAGTGAGTTGATTATTTGTTCTTTCTTAGAATATAGGTTAAAAAAGAAAGAAGAAACCTTTTCATTTGTCACACTTTTTCTTTTTCTTGTACTTTTTATTTTTTTATTAGATATTTTCTTTATTTACATTTCAAATGATATCCACTTTCCCGGTTTCCCCTCTGTAAAAAAAAAAAAAACCCTGTTCCCTCCCCCTCCTCCTGCTTACCAACCTACCCTCTCGTTCTTCCTGGCCCTGGCCCTAGTGTAGGCATTCCCCTACACTAGGGCATAGAACCTTCACAGGACCAATGGACTCTCCTCCCATTAATGACTGACTAGGCCATCCTCTGCTACATATGTAGCTGGAGACATGAGTCCCACCATGTGTACTCTTTGATTGGTAGTTTAGTCCCTGGGAGCTCTGAGAGTACGATTTAGTTCATATTGTTCCTCCTATGGGGCTGGAAACCCACACATTTACACAACGGAGTACTATTCAGCTATTAAAAATAATGAATTTATGAAATTTTAGGGAAATGAATGGATCTGGAGAATATCATCTTGAGTGAGGTAACCCAGTCACATAAGAACACACATGGTATGCACTCACTGATAAGAAGATATTAGTCCAGAAGCTTGGAATACCCAAGATATGATCCACAAACCACAAGAAACTCAAGAAGAAGGAAGACCAAAGTGTGGATACTTTGATTCTTCTTAGAAGGGGGAACAAAATACCCATGGAAGGAGTTGTAGAGACAGACTATGGAGCAAAGACTGAAGGAATGACAATCCAGAGACTGCTCCACCTGGGAATCCTTCCCATATACAGTCACCAAACCCAGACACTATTGTGGATGCCAGGAAGTGCTGGCTGACAGGAGCTTGATATAGCTGTCTCCTGAGAGGCTCTGCCAGTGCCCAACTAATACAGAAGTAGAAGCTCACAGCCATCCATTGGACTGAGCACAGGGTCCGCAGTGAAGTGTCACACTTTTCATGTAGCTTACTTCACCCTGTTCTTTTCTTCCTGACACACTCTGCATTCTTGCATTCCAAGAAAGTACCCTTCTTTTGGCCTGCTTACATACTTTGTTTCATCTACATCTGTTTGAAGTATACCTTGACAAACAGTAATGCTTTCTTCAAATGTCTCTTGGTATCTCTTTTTCATCAGTTGTATTATTTTCTAGAACTGAGGTTCTAATGAGCTCACCTTGCCCTTGATGTATCTGCCTTTTTATTCCTCCTAGAACACAGTCATCTATCTGTATTTACTAGAAACCTTCTCAGATCTGCACGCAAAGTGAAGACTCCTCTTCTGTGGCTACAACAAACCACAAAAAGTAGAGAGGCTGCAACAACCATCATCTTTGGACTTACTGAAACTATACTACTCATGACACCTCATTTTCAAACTTTCATCTTTCTTTCTTCCATCTCTATTTATCTTTAGAGTCTTCAACCTCAACCTCTTGAAGAATTATAATCACTGAGCCTCGCCATTTTTGTTCCCTGGGAAGGTTTTCCTTCTGTCCTTTCTTAACTCACTAATATTGCCAGGATCCAGGGAATGTTCCCACTGTTTCTTGATAATATTGCCAGGGTCCAGCTAGAGTTCTTACTATTTTCCTACCATAGCCTCAGGCTGGTGGCCTCTCTCACTGGACAACTCAATTTCATTGATGGCAAAAGCAAAAATGAATCCAAAAATGTGTTTCACATTACATTCAAGATCATGGATTTCAAAGGGCACTCATGTGAGCCTGACCAGCCTTCCATAGAATCCTAGGAAGTCCCTCTTCCCACCATATAATGGATGAAATATCTCTCCTGGACTTGATGCCATGCAACCTCACCCCAAACTATTTTCCTAAGTATTCTAAAACATGAGTTCTTCTTTTCATAGCATGGTAAGTCATTTTTAACAGCAATGCTGGGTCAACTTAGTGAAAATTCTCAACCCTTATTGTTTGATCATCCCCCACAACTAGTCAGTTTCTCATCCCTAGCTTTAATATTTTATCTTTACCACTTTTCGCCTGTCAAATCTACTTAGACAAAATCCCCCCTTTCCTGATATTTTCCTTAGCATTTTCCATTCACTGCCCCAATTTTGGTCCTTGGTATTGTTCAGAGTTTAGCTGAATTCTTTCTTCGTAGCAAAATATCTACTTAAGTAGCCTTTGCTTGATAAAGTCAAGCATTAAGACCCCTTCTCCTGACCAACTCTACATCTTTCTCTCCTTCCTCACCTCTCTTCTCCCCTCCTGAAATGGACAAATGCCTCTTCACAGAGGCAGGTCCTTCTACCTGTTTTCTGTAGTCCATCTCTCCTTGCCTTGTCAAAGATTTTGTTTTTCCTTTATCTTCTTTTTTCCTAGTAAATACCATTAATTTCCTACTAAATTCCCTTTTCATGAATCTTATCACCATTTATATGCTCTGGCAGAGAGAGAGACAGAGACAGAGACAGAGAGAGAGAGACAGAGAGAGACAGAGAGAGAGAGAAAGCGAGAGAGAGAGAGAGAGAGAGAGAGAGAAAGAGAGAAAGAGAGAGAGAGAGAGAGAGAGAGAGAGAGAGAGAGAGAGAGAGAGAGAGAGAGAGATTGTCCCTTGGACACACACACAAGAACCTAGGATCATCTCCTGTCTTTCATGATCAAACTATTCAAATATCTATAGGACATAAAGTCTCTAATTTCTTATTTCCCAGGTTTCTCTCTCAGCCTATTATGATGGAACTACGACTTCTGGCATCCCCAGTGGCCATCTGTGAATTCCACATGACATAGTACCAAGTACTCTTTTCTCTTCCTCCTTGACCTCTAGCAATGATACACACGGTGGGCCACTTTCTGAAACGGCCTCTTTCATGAGTTTCCAAGGCTCTGCAGTCACAGTTTCTTCACTACCTCTTTGTCCACCCACTCCTTTAAATGTCGACCTTCTCAGATCTCCAGCTTTCAACTTCTTTTCTATATTCTGTGCAGAGTTTCTGTGTGCGAATCTGTCTTTTTCTCAAAAAAAAAAAAAAAAAAAAAGGCAAAAATTCTTTGTATGCCATGTCTAGTTTGTATAGTGAACCCAGACCTTAATTTTCTTTCCTCTGTATTCTTTACTCTTAACTACCATTGCCCCATTCAAAACTAGCTCCACCACCTACACAGTCTGTCCTGTTCCACAAGCAGACAGTTCTACCATTCTCTATACAAACTCACCTTCGTTGTCTTAACAGCAATCCTCCATCTTGGCCCTTAGCACCTTTTATTGACTCAAATAGTCACCTCTGGATTTGTCTTCTTGCTTCTACAATCAGCTTGCTCTAATCTAGTTTACCCAGGGGAATGTAGGATGATCATCGAAATTAAATTTTGGTTGTGTTTTCCCCCTGTTTAAAAGCCTGCAAGGATTTCCCTTGCAGCTGGCATGAAATTGATCTGAACCCCAGTTTTCGTTTCTCTAACCCTCAGCTCACTTACCTCATTGTATCCACGACAGTATTCTCCTTTTTCAGACACAGAATGATCTTGCTGTGTCTGGAACATTTCTCCCACACAACCCACATCTCAGATTACAGATGTCTGCTTCAAAGACAGTGCTATTTTCCCTAATTAAAAAATAAATGTAATGTTTTATTAGCTAATTTATTTTCCATCACTGCCGCAGCTACTACCCACATTGGAAGTTATATGAATGTAAGAGTGTCTTGTTTTATTTGAGAAACATGCTCCCCCCCCCACTTGCCAAAAGGTCTGCTGTGTAATGAGTTTAAGAAGAGTTTTCAGTGACTGAACTAGGAATTTAGATGATAGATTTTACTGCTTCTTGGGCTCTGGTTTTAGATGATGAAGTTGAGAAACACCCCATAGATTGACACAAAACCACTGTGTTATTAGTTTGTATTCTCTTAGAGCTGTGCTCCTCGCCAAAATATAGGAAATCACTACCTCTTGACCTTCAAAGAATTTTGCCAAAGATAGTCATTAGTCCATGTCTACCTGTTCTACTATGTCTTAAGAATTCTCACAGTACATGCCAGTCCTTATATTTTGTTTCAGAGCCTATCTTTCACTTATTTTCCAGGTTGGTAGTGGAATTTTTAAAACAAGGATGATAGTAGAGTCTACAAAAAAAAAAAAAAAAAAAAAAAAAGAGTAAGACTAATCTTACCATGACACATAATTTTGTTAACACTAAGAATTCAGATATTAGCTAGCCAATTTAAGCTGAACATTCCTTGGATGTTTTAACAAAAGAAAGTATGACAACCAGATAAAGTATAGGTTGTAGTAATCATGAAGTGAAACTCCTGGGTCTCAATATCTATATAGTAATTAGCTTTTAATGTGAAGTATATAATAAAATGTATCTTTACTACTTTCATAGAAATGGTTTTTTCTTAAGTGACAATTATTCTTATATTGATTGCCATCTCCATACAGTAGTATGTAGAAATAAAAACACTCAGTTCAGTAATAATCGACAGTGAGATTCATTTCTTCATGATCTGAAAAGGCATTTGGAGCTAAAAGTTTATTTGTCATATATCTACAACTTTGTGACAAGAATTCAATATATTTAATAAGTAGTTAGAAAACAGACATTCCCCTGAGGAGTATCGCAACCTCTGAGTAGAATCATTCAGGTACTAGCATTATTAAATATTATGAGGACTAGGAGAAAAATCAGTGTAATATTTATAATTTATTTAAATATTTTAATAGAAAGAAGAACTAGGTGAGATGAGAGGACCATTACTAACCGAATCCTTGCTTAGTGGGCACCTAAGAGCAATGCTTGATTTCTTGCTGGGGTTTTTACTGTTTGACTAGAAGTAGGTAGTGTGCATTGATTAGCAAAAATGCTGTGTATTTTAAAAGAATAGGGGGCAAATGATATACATAAAAATCAAGTACACTGAGAAAGAAAAGACGAATCAGTGCTGGATTGCGCGCTGCTGTGAAGACTAAAGTAACTAAAATTGAAATGTTTTTCATTGTGAACTTTTATGTTTAACAACCCCAGACGCTCAGAACCCTGTAAGCGATATTAAAGCCTTTTATGAAGGGATTACGTTTTGTATGATGAGTGTTTTAATATAACTATGGTACACTGCATAAAATAAAACTACGTTTAACTCACAGTAATTATGAGAGTTCAGGCAAAATTATTTTTTTTGCTCTTCTATCATATTGATACACTGGGGAAAAAAAAGGAAGAAAATCTGCTGGAACCTTCTAGTAGTGTGTCTCTGTTTCAATTATTTTTGGCTGTATATATTGTGTCCCTGCTTCCACTACCTTTTCTATCGACAGTTGGTAGCACAAGCCTTTTCACACACAAAGGGCAGCAGTGCTTCAGCCAATCTGTGATAAAAGGGAAAAAATGAAATCGCTATGGAAACTGCGCGAAGGATCTAAAAGCAGTCTTTATAAAGTAAATGCCTGATGGTTGTGACTATGGGAAAAAAAAAATCATAAATCCGAAGCTATCATTTCTGATTTGTTGTCACTGTAAACGCCAAGTCCACACAGCCTGACTTCTGCTTCGTTGTGTGTCCTGTGTTCGGGAATAGTTGAGAATTCAACAGAAAGAGAACCCACCGTGGTCTGCAGGAAGCACCGAGGGGCTGAGAGCGCATACCTTGCAGGAGTGAGAAAAGAAACTCACTTGCTTAGAAGGTTCGTTTTTTCCTCCTCTTGCCTGCTCTCCATTTTCTTTTGATCTGCAGCAACTTTATGGAGTCCATGAAGTCTGTTCTGCACTGTCTTTTGTTTTGGTTTATTCACTGAGAAATAAAGGTCCGGTCCCCAAATTTAACTCAGAAAGCAGTTTCCTCCCATTGCGTATGACGTTTTGATCTTGTATTGAACACTGCCAACCTTCGCCTTCCTATTCAATGGAACGTTACTCTGATGAAGAAGGCATTCCCACTTCCCTCTTGACTTTGTGTCCTACAATGGAATACAACAAACAAACAAACAAACAAACAAACCAAAACAACAACAACAACAAAAATCCTGATGGGAGTGTAACTGCATGGCTCCGGTGACGTTAGTTTGACACCGGACGGCAGCAAATTGACGTCAGGCTTACAAAATTTGATGATGTTCTTAAAGTATCTGAAATGTGATTTAAATATGGCTTTTTAAATTTAATAGTGGGTCACGAGTAGAAGAGGGAGCTTGGGGTCAAGGGGACATGGACAAGTTATCAGAAGGTGAAATGCTTCAACTTCAAGAATAGATTCTTAACTGACAAGAGAATGGATATTCAAGTAAGTAGAATGTATTTTAGAACTGCATAGCTACTACACTTACTACTCCAATGTTTACAATCAAGTCTTATTTCATGAGTTCAATCTTCAAGTAATAGTAACTGCTGCTGTTTTTGTTTTTTGTTTTTTGTTTTTGGGTTTTTTGTTGTTGTTGTTGTTGTTGTTGTTTTTTAAGTTTATGGCAACTGGGGAAATGTCAGAGACTGATGTACACCATAATTGACTGATTTCATATTGCCATAATGTATTTAGATGATTATTAACATTACTAATCTAATGTTTCAAGGTACTTAAAGATAATTAGTGATCACACATTGGCATCTCAAACACACTTTATAGGACAAGTTATCCCGAGAAAAGCCCTACCTAACATCCTCAAAGAATCTTCAGAGAACAAGACAGAACTTTTCCAGGATAGAGGCTGCAGAAAGTCAGCATGATTACCACCAGGGAGGACATGTGGCTCTCTGAGCAACTGCCTTCCTGTAGTCCGCAGCACTGACTATCACCGTTCTCTTACTACGAATGACTAGCCTGGCTGTGGAGGTGGCCTTTCCAGTTTCCATGGGTGCTTCCTCTTCCATTAGAGGAGTGTTAATGATCAGTTACCCAGAAGCAAATGAGAATGTGTTTGGGCACCCGGATGCAAACACAGACGTACTTTGATTTGAAAAATTTTAAATGTCTCATGCATACCGACTTCACTGACGCTTTTTGTGCACATAATGAAAGTCAATTATCTGTGGAGAAAACTTGACTGGGTGGAAGAAAACTAAATTGTTTTTTAAAGACTTTCTTAAACAGCAGTGGCTAGGGAAAGGCCCAATAACATTTTGGTTCAGATTGTAATGACTATGCCAAGTTAATAAATCATGCCTTATTCCATCTTTTAGCCAAAGATGGAGAAGATTGCATAGGACAGAAATGTAAGAATGGGGTACTTCCTGTGAAGTTCTTCCTGTCTCAGGACACTACAAGTTGCTATACGTCTCTTTCTTAGAGAGGCCAGATAAGTTTTGTTTCATTCAAAGATCTGACTATAGAATAGTGAGTATCTATTAAGGAAAAACTTCCAAAATTTGTTATTGCAGAAGGCAATGTTTGTTCTAGAATGTTCCATCTTTTTAAAGGCCTATGGAAAGATGCAAAGTAAATGTAAGGAAATGGTGTTCATTTTTTTCGCCTTGACTAATCCCCTTTTGGGAGTCTCCTAACTTCTGTGAAATGCTTTCGTGTTGGATATCAACTCTCATCAGCCAGTTTCATGTTGACTTCTTATTCATTGTGCTGGAAGTCTGAAAATACTTTAGAAGCACATTCACAGGGACTCTGAACAACATATTGTTTCTTTTACACATGCTACGATGCAAATGCTTTCCTTTCGCTGCTACTCAAAATATTAACATTCTCTTCCCTGTATGTGTGTATGTTTTCAGACTTGACTTCCAGCAGCTACTGTAGAATAAGGAAGGCAGAGTACTCTGCCATTATTTCAAAGCATCCTACTGCTTACTAGCTGATGAATAAAAACAGCTCACAGGGCCTTTCTAAAGCCATGTAGTTATCTCATTTAAAGCGTACGGCTGCGAATAGATCAGCTAGACCACAAAGTAGATCAAACTGTGGAATAGTGAGACCCTAGCAAGGGAAAAGGTGTAATTTTGTTCCCACTAAAGACTGCATGCTTTGGAGGGTGTCAGGTACCTCCTAATATTTCCAATTAATTTATCCATGACCTTTTAAACCAAAACTCCCAGAAACAATATTTTTATCCAACTATGAATTAAATGGAAACCCAGGTAGCCTACTCATATCACATTTTGGATGTGAAATCCTGCAATATCTTGGTCTATACTTTATTACATGTTCTCTGAAGTATGTACTTGGTTCTTTTTTTTTTCCACTTTGAATGCCATCTATACCAATACTTCCCCCTTGTGTCTTGAGGAAATGTTAGCTTTCCTAACTACCTTTTCCAACTTCAAGAGAGTAAAGTTCTGGGGAACAGAAGTCACTGGGGCATCTTCAGGACACTAAGTGGTCTATTGATATTCTTAGAATTTGTTCGTTGCTTTAATTTTCTTGCTATTACAGAATCTCTATAATTGTGCCACTAACTTGCCCATCAGAAATCACCATTCCACACAAGTTTTCACTCCAAATCAGAATTTACTTTGTAATCTCAAATCAGCCAACGTAGATAAGAAGGAGACTTTTAATTAGAATTTTAATATGCAATCTAAGCCACTTGCAGATTGCGCACAGAGGTGATTTTCTGTATATCTAATAGCTGCACGGAGAACTTAGATAATGTTTAATTTGGTGGAGAGATTATTTTTAACTTTGCTGGAGTTGAGTTACTTAAAGCATTCCTGACAGTCCTTCAGAAGTCGCAAAACATGGGACTTATTTGTGGGAATAAATACCTGAATAAAACTGTGGCATGTTCTGGGTGGGAGCAATTGTTAAAAATTGGAATATTCACTAATATAATGACGACATTATATTTCCTTCCACATCTTTTCTGGGGAACTCCATTTTGGGTCTCTCAGATCAACTTATGTAGACATAAAGGGTTAAATACCCAGAGGAACATTACAGGACCCAGAGGGCCCCTGGCTGCTATGAACAGTAGGGCCCCACATTCTCCTGTGTTTGGGTGTTATAAGACAGTTTCTCTTTCCTTTCAAAAAAACAGCTGGCACATCCTATTGAGCTCTTACTTGAAGTAACTTATTTGGCAAATTGGGGAAGGATATGATTAGCTTAGAGTTATATTGATAGATTGTAGAGTCATAGAGGCATCATAGTAGGAACTTTTTATGAAAAGGAAACACTTAAGGTCATTCCTTTACTTCAAAACATAGAAAAGTGTGCACTCAGCACAAACACTGAGACCTGTTTGTGCACAGCCGACACACATATGCATCTACACCCTCCGTAGCATGCCTGTTTTGTGTTTCTCTGAGCATATGACTCTCATTCATGTTGATAGACCTCTTCACATGCACCCAGAAAATGATGCATGCTGACTATGAGAACTGTCTGTATTCAAACCTTGTAAGAGCTGAATATTTAAAACCAGTTTGGCATACTACACCGGGTTTTCTGAAGAGAAGAGGAGTGGAACAGAAAGATCAAAAGGGGGAAAGGGCATTAAGGATAACAACTGGATGGGGGCTGGGTGATGCTCTAATTAAGTGCACATACTCTTAAGTCCTCTCATGTGCTCAGGAGTGGGAGGCTACAGGTTCCCTCGAAACTGTAGCCAATGGGCAGCACAAAGAGCTGGGGTTAGATGCTTTCACTGCTGCTGAGATCCAGAGCTCTTCTGTAGAAGGTTCTTGCTTTCATGGGATGTGCTTCTGCTATTTTATTATTAAGATAGTCATAACAAACAAAGCTGTCCATTGACAGAGAGCACATCATTTAAAATGGCGTGCATGGAATCCGATTATGAACAGGGAAGAAATGAGCTACAAAATCCTCTTGCTTTCTTCCCACTTATAGATGAAGATTGGGTGCATCTAGTGAGAAAGTGTTTACACCTAATTTTTCTGCTTTGCTCAGGTGGAGTCAGTTGACATCGTGAGTCCACTAGAAGCACCTCCTCCCTGAGCGGAGAGCACAAGACAGCCTTTTCAGATGTCACCAAGTTAAGCAATTTTAACTTCTGAGTTTTCTAAAGCCTGTATTAACTGGCTAGAGTTCTAGTCAAGTCAGCATGACTTGAAATGGTTTCAAAATGCTGGAATTTAGGACAAGAGACACTGCACTTTTTAGTGCTCTCTCCACTCCCGTGCAGAGTTTTCTGAAACACCCCGATGTCGTGTTATCTACTTACTAGTTTGCTTATAAAAATAAATAAAGCAAACCCTAACTACTTAGGAGAAACTGTTCCGCAGTGCATAGCTGTGTTCTACATGTCTCATTACCATTAACAGCCATGCATGACTAAACCTCCTTCTATTGCATTGAGTATTTACCCTCTGGCTTTGTAAAGTGATGCCTGAGTGTGGCTTTTTACAAAGGAATTTCATAACCATCTATGCTCTCTGCAGCACACCTACTATTTCAGAATATGTACAGTTTTCCTTGGGGGAATCTTGGCAACAATTAACGTTGTTCAGAGAAAGTAAAGTGCAGGTAGTGAGTCTTTTTCTGGTTCACCTCTTGTCTTAACTCAGAGACAAGCTACACTTCTTTTATTCTATTCCCTGTTTTCCACTATTGTCATATAGCCAAAAGCAAAGCCTTCTTTTATACACTCTAAAGGAAAAGAAAGCCATTCAGTTAATACAGAGTTGAAAACTGGACACATGGTATGTATGGTCTGTTGAGGTCCAGGAATATAAAGACTCAACTGTGCTATCTGAATCTTCAGATCCACCAAGGAGAATGGAGGATACACCTCTTTTCCCCTCCAAGTTTCTGTAATTTTTCAAGATTTAGGCATTGGTGAGGTACTAGAGATGAGAGACATTGGGGGAATCTTGAGAAAGCAACAGAGTTTAAAGAAAGGGACAGGGGGACCAAAGAGAGTTCAGTCCCTAAGGAAACAGGTTTACTGGGGTGGCATTTTATAGAGGATGTTTTAAATGGGCTTTACCCCTATGCACAAGATTGGGACCCTTCTGATTTAACAGATCCCATCTGTACTGGAACATCTATATTTATAGTCAGGGTATTTGAAATAACCTTGATTGTCATCTTCTTCCTCCCTTATTAAACTGGCAGCCCTGTGCTAAGTCTTTCCCTTCTAACCCTTTCTAACCCTTCATTTCTTCCCAGAGAAAGAAGTCATTTACCTTCAAATGCCACATTTCAGGACTAGTAGCTAAAGTCCCTCTTTGTGGAAAAAAAAATATGCAGGCTTAGCTTCTGTCATGAGATCATCTCTCTCAGTCCCATTTATTTCTCCTGGGTGATGAGAAGACCTGTGCTTCTCCGTAAAAGGCACTAGGAAAGAAGGAGTTAAAGTGAAGGCAGGCTCGCTGGTTTGCTGAGATCTGTCAGAGGCTGACTGGCTGGCTACATATCTGTCTCCTGAACAATAGGTACCTGTATTCTGCACGGGCTGCTGGGCAGGCAGCACTAACACTCCGGAGAAGGTCTGCCTCTGTCTGCACCTTCCTGGTGAGAATCCCCAGTAACAATCCCACTTTTCAGAGGAGAGAGAGAGA
>JADRCD010199358.1:0-17071 GCA_019843815.1 Montemys delectorum | reverse complement strand
GAGAGAGAGAGAGAGAGAGAGAGAGAGAGAGAGAGAGAGAGAGAGAACGAGGGGAAAAAAGGCTGTCTACTCTGTTGATGAAGGACAAAGCTTTGATCATTTTTGTTCAGGCTTCACTTGGCGGTTTTAGGTTCTTAGACTCAAGTCAGTAGTTGTACTGGCTTGCTTTCTTCCTCTTAGTCTCTCTGTAGCGTGCTCTCTCTCTCTCTCTCTCTCTCTCTCTCTCTCTCTCTCTTTTCTTTCACATTCTCCTTCTGTTGCCCTCCCTCTCTCCCTCTCTCATTTCTCCTCATAGGTTCAATGCAGGCAGATAAGTGTCACAGATTATTCTGAGGCACAGAATAATCAACATATCGGAGCCAATTCCCATGACGGCAAGAGGGTGAACCGGCAGAGGAGACTGACTGAGGTTGACAAGACCATGCTCCTGACAAGTTTTAGGTAAGAAAATATTTATATACGATTCTTGCATTTCTGAATCTTTGTGACTGAGAGAGACATTTGTGATTAAAAACGGAAGTCGCTATAGGTAAATATTTTTGAGAGGGCATCCTCCCTGCTGTCCCTTGCTTGCAGAAGCTGTCAGTATTCATGCAGGGCTTTGTGTTACTAGAATCTTCAGAGGTGAGGTGTGTGGGGGACTGGAGAAAGGGTGAGCTGCTCTTTATGTCTGTGTGGTGACATTTATCATGCTGTTTAAATCTATATCCATAGAAAAAAATAGACTTTCTGTTTGACGATAGTAGTGTTTTATGCAAGGCAGAACATATGGCTGTGCAGAATTCAAGTGGCGTTCTTCCATTCTTAATTTGTAATTATTTTTACACTCAACTGTACTGAGGTCAGAGAGTTTTAAAAATTAATGAGATTCCCTGTGGAGTTCAAACAGTAATATCTACGTGAGCCTCCACAAAGAGATAAGATTAGGCCAGTATATTTTTGCTATAGAGTTGGCTGTCTTACTTTGAATACACGCCATCTGAAGCATATGTTGGGTTCAATAGTTTCTGGGAGTTGCTGTGATTTGGAGACTAGCCCTTAATTTATTGTTTAGTGACCAGGAGACAGCGAGTCCCAGTTAGACTGCTGAAGATGAACCCTGTGAGTGGAGACATTCCTCAAACTTCACAGACATTACTGTCATGACAATGGACGGTGTCTTAGACTTTCGAGGAAATAGCAAATGATGAATGAGGCGCATGCTAAGAAGAGAAAAAAAATCTGCAAATGTGTTTTTATTTTAAGTACTGGGTGAAAATTCTATGTAAAAATGGCTATTTAGGATCAAAGATTGCTGGTCTGAACAAAGAGGCGAGAATCCGCACAGGTGAAAATTTCTTTGCCACAAAATGAGTGTAGACCTTGGATTCAGGGGAGCAAGTGATATGTTACTTATTTATTTATTTATTTATTTAATCTCCACTCTTGCCTCACAAAGGTAGCTCACTGGGCTAGTCCAGGCATTTAAAACTTTGATTTCTCACAATTTAAAAACATTGTTTATGAAGACACTGTTTATAAGAGAGGCACTGCAAAGTAGTCTGAACATAGAGTAATCTGGGCTAAAGATGTTTTTATCCCTAGCTCCCCATTTACAAGATCCATTCAGGTCTTTCCGTGACATATTGTTATGTAAATACTGTTCAGCCGGGAAAGCGGAGCTATGGAGATTCAATTTACTTTGAAAGTTGTTCATTATAGCAAGGATGAATGTTATTTATTTGATGCGATTCAAAGACTGGAAATGACTTTTTCATTGTGGTACCTTTTGTGATGGGTCCAGGGTGATCTAATCTTTTTAATTTTGGCTTTCACACCAGTGGAGATGAAAAGAGATCTGAACTCATTTATCGGTTGCTAGGTCTTTCTGGAAGCCGAAGTTCTGCTTGTGGTTGCTATGGCCAGGCTGACCTCAATATCTGTGGTTTGAAGGACTTAAGCAGTCATTTTTTTCTTTTTCTTTTTCTTTTTTTAATTGAGGAGCATGTACCTTGATTTATGTCCAGAACTGTAGTTGAATGTCTTTGTCCGCGGGTGATATATGGTGCAGAACAATTCATCTGTTCTTACGAGTAAACACCGCTGTCCCACTAAAAATATGTTTTGTTCGGAGTTAATGGTATGGAACAAGGCATTCTCCACAAACAGCTATCTTTTATTGTGTTGGGGCCGCGGAAACGCTGAGCAAAGTGCAGGAAATTGGCATCAGTCCTCGCGTCTATTAGCATTTCATTTGTGAGTCGCATGATAAGACCGTAGGTGGACAGAGGGAGCGAGGAAGGGTGGTTCCACATCCTCACTTTCTCAACTGGGACCGCCTAGCCTGTACCCGCATTCGCCAGGACCCAGTAAGTCAGCGTTAGTTTCCCCTGACCTGGTGAGCATTGCTTTGCCCAAGCGCTAAAGCACACCCAGGCGGACGCGCTGTGGCTCCGCGCTAGGGACCGGTAATCTTAGGCTCCTTGTGGAAAGTTGCTGGGTCCGATATCGGCAACACCCAGAAACGTAATGTCTGTGAAATTGAATGGTCCCCGGTCGCTTGCTTTCTAGACCCTTGTTAGAAAGGAGCGCGGGTGAATCAGAGCCTATGGAGAATGCAGCCCCATTCAGCAGATGAGCTTGAATACAGCCCTGCTCCCTTAAAACTGCTAATTGATGGATGCTGCGGGGGAAACAGACAGCGCGAATAAGATGAGGGCGAAATAGGAATCAGGAAAGACACGTACTGCCGCTAGCACCATCAGTTTTCTTCTCAAAACAGCTTGGTAGGTTTTCTTTCTTTCTCTCCCTCTCTTTTTTAATGTGCTAATGATTTTTATTCTAAATCGGTCAGCTCGGACTATCCTCAGGAAAATGAGATCCAGGAGAAGTGACGCCCTCCTCGAACTAAAAGGTAAAAAGAAAAAAATATGTATCTGTATATCAACGTTTTTCAAACATTGCATGTGCTTCTTGCCAAGGAGCATTGGATAACTGCTTCTAAATATAATTATATAAAATTTGAGTAGTTTCTTTTAGCCTGTGAGGTTTGGAGGTAGCCAGTTAAAATTGTATTGTTAGTCATTTTCAAAAGACTGCCTAGCTTTTGTTAACCAAGTGCAATCAGGTGCCTCCAGTGTTTCTTTTCATCCTTGGGCATGGAGAGAGCTGCTGATTGCTTTGGTGTTGAACCTCCTGTGGGGGAGGGGTGGGGGACGAGACAGTGTCAGTAAAAATAATCTTTACTTGTGTAGATTTCATTGTTAGAGC
The DNA here is from genome assembly GCA_019843815.1 of Montemys delectorum. NCBI lineage: Eukaryota > Metazoa > Chordata > Mammalia > Rodentia > Muridae > Montemys > Montemys delectorum. The sequence goes on along the minus strand of JADRCD010199358.1, from coordinate 13,822 downwards.
TAGCTAACTTCAGCCAGAGCTACAGCATGTCAAAGGTCTCTTCAGGCTTGGAAATTCTTCACAGGGTCCTAGTTTTCCCAAAAAAGCCTGGCTGAGTAAAGATGCTTTAATTGTTTAATTGCAGTGAGCTGTCCAGCTTACGGGCAGCTCTTAGCCGAGGAGCTTTGAGAAGCTTGGAGAAGTTCTCTGCTGCCTTGCTGAAGTCATACATGGTGACTTGAATTGGTTTTGAAGTAATTGATCTTTTTCACAAGGTTTTTTGTTGTTGTTGTAATTTTCTTTTGTTTTTGTTTTCTGCTATATGTATGCTTTGCAAGCCTCAGCTTTTGCAGAGCTGAGCTCGGGCTCAGGCTCAGTTCCTGGGGTTCCCGGGCTCAGGTCTTCTCCCAGGTAGTGTTTTCTGTGAGTTGTTAATTTCACAAGAAATATTTAATTGTAGGTGTCTGAAGAAAGACAAATGCATCCTGGTATGTATATGAGTGTGCTGTGTATTGTAATATAAGATATCATAAATTTCACATTGTGTTTTGCTCTGCTGTTATTTCAGAGGATTAATAAGTGAATCCAGGATAGCACTCAAATTTCCAGAAATGATTCAGTTCACTCTAAGGAATCTGGGAGGAAAGGCCTGTAATGACATTTTGATGACTTTCATTTTAAGGTGCAATAGAAATTGAGTAAGATATTTTCATAGCTACTCTCTAGTATCTCACTCTCCAATGCTGTGTTTTTACCGCTCACTCTAGCTTTCCTGTTTGATGTTGGCTGGTAATTGTTTTCTTGTACATAGGAGTCATTTTATCCATAGGTAAAACTTATTCCAGAAAAGTCTGTTGCCTTTCCAGCAGCTCAGCTCTTGAGATGAAACAGTGAGTATTTCCAGCTTGAGTCTCCTTTCCTTTGTCAAATCCTAAGGATGATTTGTCCATTCTTAAAGAGAGGGCCATTCAAGATGTTAGCCTGTGGTTTAAAGAGAGACAGAAAATGGTATGCAAGTCAGAGGAGACTGAGGAAACAGAAGAAATGACTAATGGGTGCACAGTTCTATATTTTTAAATTACACTAAGATTAATGTACATAAATATGCAGACATATTTTTTGTTAATAGGTAAATGCAGATATATCAGCTTAATCAGATCTCAGTGAACATGACCAGGGACATCTTTACACTTCAATTCTTTTGGGAGCTGTACACATAACTTTTACAGAATAAAACCCTTTGGAAACTGAAGTTGTGACACATGGATCAGTTTTCATGGAAGTCAAATAAAACCCTTACATTCATTTTCCTGTGCAAGTTACACAAAGTCAATTGCTTCCCAACTGCATTGTTCTCAATGCTAATTAGGAATTAAAAATACAATTTAACTTGACATGACTGAGTATTTAAAGTCGCAATATAATCCTGCTGAACGAATACACTATTACTTTAATTTTTTTCATCAAAGTAGAATGAAACTCTCATATCTGATTAAATTTATTCCATTCTCATGATGTATTTGAAAATATCTTGGCATCTGCTTTCTTTTTGTAAATAGCATTCTTTTCTAAATATTACGGTCACAGTGCAGTTGAATATGAAAAAGCTACTTTTTTTTTCCTTGCCTACTTTAATTTTGTCTTTTGTTGTGATGTATGATTGTTCTTACCTGTCTTCAAGAAAGGTATATTGAAGGTGACTTTGAAGCTATTAACCTAACCTACTTTTCAGAGTTCAGGATGAAAAATAGCCCCAAACTTGCTTCATTAAAGATTGTGTCTGAATTATCAAAAAGTATAAGTTGGTCTTGGGATGGTGTATTCAAAGGATCCTTAGGATGCATTTTCTGATAGTTAACAAGTTCCTTGTGTCGTTGTGATAAGTATTTCCCTAAGCTATATCAGTTTACTTTTCCTAAATGATATCTCCTAGTAAATGTATTGCAGAATCTTAACTCTCAGGGGATGGGCCTTTTGGGAGGGCTACTGATCGCAGATCCCTACTTGGATCATCATACAAGTAACTGTTCTAGAAGCTTGCCAAGGATCCATGATAAAGTTTTATCTACTGATTTGTTTTTAATCATATTTGTGCTCTGCATACAGATTTTAATTTCATGGCCATCAGTGATACCAGAATGGTTTAAGAAAATAAAAGTTATATTCAAAGCTTAATTGTCTGCCACTTACTTAAAAAATGTTTTAGCTTTGGAATGCATAGATTGTATTAATGGTGTTTCTAATCTTATTGTGTGATTCTTTTCTCCTGACCTGTTTCTTGGTGGACGGCTTGTATACACTTGTGATAACCTTGAATCCTTCTGAAGTTGCTAGACTTTGTCATTTTCTGATAATACACCACAGCATACAGAACCTCCAAGTCCTAAGTAATGTCTCTAAGGCATATATTGATGCCCTTGATGTTTCTTGACATTATTTAGCCATAGTACATTTATCACGTATAAATCCTTGGATTTCCTGCATTTCTCTGACAATTGAGTTCACAGTTCAAATGCAAATCCTGAAATAAATTAGTAGGCTAGGGGTTTCCTTAGAGACAGAAAGATAAGGTCACATGTAGTGAATAGGAACATATGGCATATAGTTAATTATGAAAACCTTAAGGATTTGAACAGAGTTTGCTATAGACATTTTGAAAAATATTTATTTTTCAGAAAGTATTTGAAGAATTCAATTTACTAGAAATTCAAAATGTCGAAATCAGACATTTTTTTTAAATACCCTTCTGTTAATGAATTTAGCAAGTATTTGTACCTTCAGAAAACATTCATGAGTGTCTATAATGTGTTCATGTGTCACTACTGATTAAGTTTTCAACAATATTTATCTGGTTTTGATAAGTATAGGGAACTTAGTAGTTATACATTTATCATCTTAGAACATATTTCTCTTGCTGATGCTCTAAAATGGCTTAAACGTATCACACACACACAAACACACACACACACAGACACCCACAAACACACACACACACACACACACACATACACACAAACATATATACAGGCACACATGCGTGCATGCACACAAAGTTTAAAAGAATACTTAGATATGTCAGCATGCACTTCAAGTAGTCATCTTCCTGATGTATATTTAAATATACTATTTAAATGCATCGATTCTCTCCAACATTCAGATCTGTGATACAGCACACACTCAATAGGCTCCTCCTCCTTCCCACTCTCAATGCTTCTTACACTGTGTTGAGAGTTTACATTATAATCTACTATTTAAAGAAATTCTAATTCTTGTTATTAATGACTAACACCTATTTGTTCCAAGCCCCTTTCTTTCATTTTCTAATCCTCTTAATTACTTTGTAAGAAAGGTCTCCCCACACTCTGACTTGCAGATGAGGTAGAGGAGGTTCTGAGACGCTAAATAACACCCCCTCCCCCAAGGTCACAAAGCTAGTAAACAGCTGTGATAACTTAAAGCTCAAGTTCTTCAGGTTCTATTAATTTTTCTAGTCATTCAACAAATATCATGGAGCCCTTGTGATATCTTAGATTTGTTCAAGACACTCAAAATAAAGGCGTAGATACAGCGAGCTTTAAATCCCTTGGAGTTCATTGTCCCGATGTCTGCCTATAGAGTGAATCATCTCATAGTCACTTTAACACTATGATGATATTTCCTCAACATCCCTTGAGCCAAAAGAACACAATTATAGAGTGTCAACCCTGTTTAGATCTCTTCCTCCGTAGCTGCAGTCCCTATTTCCAACTGCATCATTGCCTGTTTCTACACAGGATTTCTACACTGGAAAAACCCATCTTCTCATGACCCCAGTAAAGCTTGTCTTGCATTTTCTCTGATTATCCCTGTACCCAAAACAATTTTCCTGTGTCCTTTCAAAGAATTCTACCTGTTCTCTAGTACCTGGTGTGTGTGTGTGTGTGTGTGTGTGTGTGGGGGGGGTGATACAAAAACAAAAAACCAAGACCAAAACAACCCTGGATCCCAAGAAGCACATAGTAGAAATAAAACCTTCAAATTTGCTTATCTACAGTGATTCTTTGACCCAAGACATTTCCAACAACTAAGGTGAAGTGAAGCTAGAAAGGACTCCTCTCATCTCTTGTGTCAGGGTTTGTAGATGGGGCCCAGCTGACAGGTTGGCAAAGAGTTCAAGAAAACAGCAGTAAAATAAAGGAAGAAAGTAAAAAGTGTAGTCGTGGAGAGCTCAGGGCTACATACCCTGTTGCCTAGCAAGGCTGAACAATTAGCATTTACTCTGCCCAGGGTACAAAGATGAAAGAGAGGGAGGAGATGCTGACCACTGTTGGGAGATTTAGCAGGAAAAAGGAATCTTAAATTCAGAACTCAACATTCAAGTGTTTGTATCCTGGTTAGTGATGGTACTAAGGAATGTACAGGTATGTACAATACGAAAGTTTTTATTGTGTTTTGTTTCTTCTTGGGATAAGCTACCACCTGAAAGCAACATTTATATGTTTGATATAGAATGACATCTATTGTTTCTAAGAGAAAATGCCAGGGTGACCTGCTGATGAACTCCTAATTGGCACCAGTGTGCTAAACTCATGTTGCTGGTTTCATGATTTAATTCTGTATACGATTATTCCTCTATTATCTGCAGCATAGTTTATTATTATAAAAGCTACTCCCCACAACCCCACCCTCAACCAAGAGCTACGCCTTTAATCAATATAAAGTTTTGCTAGTTAACTTTTCCTGGTAGATTTTTACCTTCAGCAAAAGTCAAATTTAATCTTCAAGGGCATGTTGCAAATCTCTATTACCACCCATTTCTTGAAGTTATTTTTATAGTTTGGTTCCACTATATTTTAAAAATATGTAGTGTTAGTGCCTGAAGAGGAGTTCCTACAGCTATATTTTTGTGCTGACTCATTCCAAGTCATTAAGGGGCAAATTGGGTGGGCATTTTTCAAAGCAGATACTATATCTGATCTACTTTGGGGGCTATTCTACTACCTGTGATAGCCAGGTTTATATATGTTGATATGGATATAGGATTTATTCCAGCAAAGTTTATATATACACATGTATAAAATTAGCATAGGATGTAGATATGCATATGTATATCACCTGGTATAAATATATATTTACCATGTGTTATATACATAATTATGAAATATGAAAAATTACATATATGTTTAATTTGAGCATAATTTATTCTGTGATGTGCCTTTTTTTTTCTTTTGGGGAAGTATGCCTTTGGAACTGCTTTGTGCTTTGGAAATTCATTGTTCTTTGAAATAGGGATGGTTAAACTTTGGCCATAAAGCGCTGAGCTGGCCTTACTTAAAAAATGAGAGATTTCTGCATTTGTAATAGCATTGTAATAGCTGAACAGACCAGTGGTGTTCCAAAACCAAACTAGGCTTCATATGCTTATCATACATTGTATTGATGTTGATAAAGGGTAAATGATGAACTGGTAGTCCCTTTAAAATCAATGTACTATCATTTTTTAGTTTTGACATTGAGTTTAGGAATCAACCCTGCCTGGCACTTACAGTGTGCAATCGTTGGTACCTGGCTGCCACCTTGGTGTCCTATGGAGAGCAGCGGATGTCAGACAATATTTAGCTCCGGAGATTTTGCCCTAAGGACAGGCCACATGCAGTTGATAATATATATTCAATTAGCCAGTTTTCCCAGTGCACTCCCAATGAGTTAAGTTTAGTTGAGGTCCCTGACCCACTCTGAATTTTTGACCATCTCTGTCTTGAATTCAAAATACACAAATCTGGTGACACTGCACATTAATTGGTATCTATAAGTACACGGAAGATACTTTAGAAATAGGCTATTTATAGCTAACTTTTATCAAAAGGTTATAAAGGAAACCTTCTTGCAGCCTCTACTTTGTTAGCTGATGATGAGAAATTAAGATGAAAACAAAAAACAAAACAAAATAAAAAACAGCTGTAAGTGACGCATGAATAATACCATTCTGTTTTTAGGCGTGTTGAAGGATGATGCTGTTGATCTTTAAAAGAAATTCCATGTGGTGACATTTGCAAAAATAGTTTCACATTACCAACTTTTAATTTTAATCTAAAAGATGCATGGAGGATTTCGAAACTTTTAAGTGGCAAGGCAATTATCTTCAAGGTGTGCACAGACTTGGTGGAGACGGAAGTACATGGTGACTCTCATTCAGCGCTGGGGTTATGTTTCCCAAGTAGCGAATGCTGCAGAATAAAAATTATATGTGTTAAGGAGCAATCATTTTAAAGACTATTTTTTTTAGAAGTCCAGTGTTTTCAAAGAGCTAAAAACAATTTGAATCCATTTGCTAGTCCTCATCTTCACCCATAATTCCGTGCAGTGACATCCCATCCGCTTGAGCTCACACAGCTACCTGGTACCTTTGTATCACTTACGAACATCTTAAACTCAGCCTCTCTGGTGCTTTTACATTTTTGCTCCCAAATACAATAAGAAAAGTGGCAATAGGAATTTTAAAACTTTAGCAATGCTCTAGAGTTTAGAGAAGCTAATAGTTAACATTTCGAATAAAGACAAAGGTGGTGTCACGTATGCCCTTTGCTCACTCACATGCTTTCTCTTTGATTCAATAAATATGATTGTTATCATAAACTTGAAAGAGGGAGCTATTCCTTCACTCACTTGTGTCTCTGGCTTTTCTCCTCCCTTAGTTATCTCATCTAACTGGTGTTGCTAAGACTACGTGAAGGGTTTTATATAAGAAGGAAATGTGATCTTCCCTTCATCAACTGTAATAACTGGAGAGAGAAAAAGAACCTTAAAGAACTAATTGGCTGATATAATGAAATTACTCTCCAGCAATCGTACTTTAGCACTAGGAAGGGAAAAGCTTTTTCATCGCAGGTGCAAAGCAATATTAACAATTAAATGGAGCTTTTAGGCATAGAAGGTTGGCTCAGATAATCTGTGAGGCAACACAAATATTCAGAAGGAAGGTTGATTCTTGAAAAAGGACTTGAGGATTGTTAGTTGGTTTTTGTTGTTGTTGTTGTTTTGTTTTTATCTTCCAGCAGAACCACAAGATGTCTGCCTCATCAGAACTTTCCAAGTTTAATTATGTAACCTTGTTAATTATTAAACTGTTGCATGCTTCATTAGAGCATCATAATGAAAGTGAGTGTGTGTGTCTGTGTGTGTGTGTGTCTGTGTGTGTGTGTCTGTGTGTGTCTGTGTGTGTCTGTGTCTGTGTGTATGTGTGTGTGCATGCACACACACAGAGTGTTGAAGATTGAGAAGCTAGTAAAGTTGATGATTACTACATTTGTACTTCAGGATATTCTTCAGAAATTTGGACATAAATGTACATTGAAATGTTCAAGAAACCCCTTGACCATTGTTTATGTGACTACCATTCGAAACACTTCAATTTCTTTTCCATCATAAGAAGACAGGCTCATACACTGTGATGAGAAACTTGTGAAACTGTCTTTATAACCTTTAGATGTATGATACTCTACAGATAAATGCCTTTATCTTCTAGCAGAAATATTATTCCATTTTCACCCCATTTAGATAAAAACACTACTATCATTAAGAGCTAACCTTGGACTCTTAGTTTTAAATATAAAATTTTAGAACGCCAAAAAAAAATGACTTTATACGCATGTGAATTATCCTTTGCCAGAAAATCAAAATTAGTCAGCCACAGTATTTCAAAAGTTCATTAAAAAATTAAAGGTATGGCCTTGTTTCCTTTCACTGAAAAGCAAAAACCCTGAAATGACTCAGGTAGAGGAAGAATTAGATGGGAATAATGCACCCATTCTTATGACTTACCTCCTTTGGGTGACATATGTTGTTCTTTAAGAAGATGAAGGTAAATATCATTTTATTCAGAGTCGGGGAGAGACAAAGTCTCTGTCCCTTCAAAAGACATAGAGGAAAGTTTTGTGAGAAGACAGGTTGTAGAATCCTCTAGGACACAACAGCTGTGGATTCTCTGTATCTTTAGGTTACAAGGTACACCATCCACCTGTCTAAACAGATACTTAAGACAGAGACATGACACACCTTCTGCTTATGCCTAGGGTTGCCTTTAGGCCTCCCCCAAAAAGATGTGCACTCATTCACATCTGCTTTGAGTTATTTTTGCAGAAGATACTTTTGAACGTTATACAATATGAAAGGTATGGCTAAGACATCATCCAATGGGATTCTTTCTTCCCATCTCCATTCCCCACAGGGTGATATAGGACATAAATATTAGTGACAAGAGGAATTGTGGCTGACCTTCTCCTACATATATACTTAAGGCTCATAGTATTTGAAGCAAAGAATAGTAGAGCTGCCAAAGCTTGAGCACACCCAAGTACTACACACTGGAAAAAGCAGTAGGTGCTTAAATTTGTAAATCAGGAGAGTGGAAAACAGTATTTGAAGATAAGGGTCAAGTGTTCAATTAGAGAGTCAACTCTTTCTGTTTTTACTTTGCCTAACTAGATTGTGGTACTCAATTTCTTGTTCATCTCTAATTTTAATGCTGTACCTTGCAGTAAATACATTTTAGAATAGGCATCATCAAACTACCCACTCTCAGGAGATGGTAAACCACTATGGTGAGTCTCCAATGTGCTTATTCTCAATAATTTAACTTTGACATAAGATGCTTATCACCATCAAGGTCTTTAGCCTAATAATGTAGCTGACTTATTTCTAATAATGGCCTTCTTAATGGTAAATACAATTTTCTAGGCTTCATCTTGAAATATTTAAATAAGCAATCGGGTTAAAGTGTTGCATCAATGTCCAGGAGCCCAGAGCAATTTTCTTGGCCCTCTAGTGAATTTGTTTCTTGTCAGTAATCAATGCATTTCTGATTCTTATGGGCATGTTCATTTTCTCTGAACAGGAAAGCACTTAGGGTGGTTTCTGCCATTTTATTTTTAAACATCAGAATTCAGTATCTGGTTGAAGGCATTAGATATTTTTTAAAGGTATTATATATTTTCTAAACTTGAGCACATATCTTAAAGAGAGGCTTGTTAGAAGGTCTCTGTCCTTCTGTGATGGTAGTTGGGGATCTGCCCAGTTCATGTCTCCTTTTCTTGTTCACCCTGAGATTCAAAGAGAATAAGTAAGCTCGATGGTCAGATGATGGCTAGAGGCTCTAAATCAGACAAAATCAGATCAGCCTTCCAGACCTATTATTATCTTGGACCATGACTCAGCACTGAGAAGCACTGTCTTCTGAAAGCTAAGCTTATGCCACTGACTTTGTTAGCACCTTTCTGCCCATTTTCTCCACATCAGGTACCATAGCTGAATACGACATGGGGTAAATAACTGTAAGTAACTACTTTAGGAATGGCAAAGAAAAACATCACCAGATGTGATGTTTTTAAGTTATTAGTTTTTTTTTTTTCCCAGTGAATATTGCTTTCAGAAAAAGACACACGAGATCAAAAGGTCCGTATGTCCCTATGTAAATCAATTTCACCAAAAGCCTTTGCATATAGGATTAACACTATCATGCAGTGTTTAACACCGTATTATAAAACTGGCATGCATACTTCATCCACGTGGCCACATTGCACACTGATGCTATCCGAGAGTGTGCTTTAAGTGGCTGTGGAGGGCTGCATGCTATGAGAGCTGCTTCATGCCTTTCTTTGTGAAGATGCTGATGGAACTCTTAACTTGATGGGCTTCGCTCCTCAGTAAAGACTCTAGATAAATGTCCACTGCTTGGAATGAATGGCTATCTTCAAGGCAGTCTTTATACCTAAGATGAGGAGTGGATGCCATTTGCAAAAGGGCCTGACATTGCCCAGGACTGACTTTATAGCTTTAAAAAATTCTTTATCTGTGGTTCTTATGGCTTGATAAAGAAAAAAAAAGAAATATGATGATTTGCTTAGATTTTAAAACTTTCATTCTCCTGTGGCTTTATCTGCTGTCCATTTTCAGGACTTTTTTATTTTTTTTTTATTTTATTTTTTTTTTTAATTCTGGCTTCTCCTACTTCATCTGCAGGCTCTTGAAATCTGTGGGATGCCCAAGTGTGTATAGAAACTCAGAAATAGCACATTCTCTTTAGTTAAGAATAACATGTCAGTTTTCTTCTCCTGCCTTTGTGTGCTCTCCAGAGCTCACCCATGCATGATGCTCTGATTGACTTCAAAAGCAAGTCTATGGTTGGATTAGCTCCACAGGACAGAGAACAAGGTAAGAAAGAGTCTTAGTGTTTTTATGGCCCACGGGGGCCACATAGAACCAAGCTACGTGGCTACCAGGGTGGATTTATTCAATGGTGTCCTTCAATGTAAGACAGGAAAATTTACACAATTCTTAACTTTATTGTCACCACGAGATTTTCTGTATCCTAAAACTATAAGTATTAATACATATTTTAAATATTCAGAAAGTTTTACACATAGCTATAATTTCTGTTTGAATTTTTTTGTATAATTTCTGAGTTTGAAAGGAGGTGATGTAGACATAATCAATTTGCAGAGGGAAAATAGTATAAAGGTGTAGGGCATTCATATACTACGAGCAGTTGAAGTATTAGAGTGGGGGACAGAGTAAAATGTGGCATGCATGTAGGAAACTACAACTGAGAGGTATTTGCTTTCAAGGTATTTCCAGTAGGATTGGCTTTTCTATCAAAGATCAGATATAGTCCTGGCTAACGGGGTAGAGAGTTAGGCTGAGTCAGCTTGAGATGGATACTGGCACAGGATAGAGAAGTGAGAGAAGAGTGATTGGGGTGGTGGAGGTGTGAGATAGCTACAGCAAGGGAAAGAGAAAAGAAAAAGTCTGTCGCTGTCACGGCAGGGTGTCCACATCACTGGGAAGCCAGGAGAGTCCACTGTATGAGGTATCGATATAGACAGCAAAAGAAGGAGTAAGAAAGAGGTCGTGGGGGATAATAACACGGCCAGTTCTATGAAGTACAGATGACATGGTTGTTTGTGAAAACTGGGAGCCTTAGGAATGCAATGGATTTTTTTAACTCTCAGAAAGTGGAGGACCAGATTTTAAAAAAGGAAAAAACAAACAAACAAACAAACAAAAACAGCAAAAAACCAAAACCAAAAACAGGCCAAAGAATCGAGATGAGAGATCAGTAAGTCTTAGACCACGACAATAGATACAATATAAGATAAACAGAACTAAATTCTGGAGTTGGACAAGATAAAATCTCACAAAACACTGACAGAAATCAACACTGTAGAAACAGAGATCAAAACAGCCAAGTGTGGGAAGACTTAAACATTGCTTGACTGACTGAGGCTAAGCCACCTTCCAAATTGCTCTAGAGAGCAAGGCTGGCTGAGGCTAGGCTGCCTCCCAGAATAGTCCAGAAAAAGGACCAATCATATTTATTGTCATGATTCCATCTGTTGGTCTGTAGAAGAGAGAAGTAAGGGCTTGAAAATAATTCTTTGCAATTTAATTTATCCCATTTTCTCTTTAAGATCACAAGTATGCGTTGCTCAGATTTGCATATAACTAAAAGCAGTTTTAATTGCCCGGCCTCATCTAGAGGCATTTGAGGCCATGTTGTTCAGCATTGTCTGTGGTGACTCTAAAGGAGGAAGTGGCGGTCTGTGTGGTGACAGAGCACGTAGATTTTGTATTACTGAATCTCAGACTGACTCTGCGCTGTGGCTGTGTGGTGGTGAATAGAGCAGAAGCAGGAATGAATCGTTTGTCTCCAGAAACTGTCACTCTGATGTTGCTTTTGGAGTTGCAGGCCACTGTACTGAGGCTGTAACAATGCTGCTTTGATTTGTCATCAAACCCTTGGTAGGAGATGTTAAAAGGAAAGACAAATATTGTGAGATTCAAACGCACTTTTCATTTGAGAGAGAAAAACCAGTGTGTGGAGCTATCTTTTCCAATTATTATCAAGTATTTCTCTTCTAAGACATATGCCATAATTGCAATACCCTTGGATTACTCAGTATTTGCTTTCCAGCCATGAAACATTTATATTTAATTTCCTAGATTTTATAATGCATAGCTAGGCTGTTTATCATCAATTTATCTTACCTATATATTCTGGAAGAGGAAATCCATGGTGAAATAAGAAAGCTGTCATGATGACTGAACTTGGAGATGGTCCCATGGCTAAGTGGTGACAAAACCAGGCAAACTAAAAAATGTATTTATATGAAGATAAGTCTCTTTTAACTATTCCGTATTCTCCGTTCCTGTGTAGGAGAGTAAAAACTGTAGGAAGTAATGGGTGACCAAAATCACTATTCATCAATAAATCAGGTCTCCTATTGGATGTCCCATAATATACTGGTACGCATATTGTAAAGTATAAATGCTCAGAGAATTGGTGGATAGTTGTTAAGTGGGAATGAAAAAAAGGAAATATATCTGAAAAATAATAATTATGTAAGAGACAGATCCCCCTTTCTCTCATTTTGTAAGGAGATGTAATAATAATAAGTTCTGAATCTGAGTTTTGGGGGTTTTTCTTGCTGACGAGTTTGAATATGACCAGCAGGACTATGGCAGCTTGCCTGGAAATCATGTCCTATGTGAATGTCATGGAGAACAGATAGAACAAAGGGGAGAGGGAAAGGGAAGAAAGCTCCCTGGGGAAGCTAAGGTTCCAGGGAGGGAGCTGAGGTCTAGGCTGGACTTTAGCACAGGTGACCATGCACAGCATTCCTCCTGCCCTTTCTGTCCTCCCATTGTGATGGTCCCGCCCCATATTCATTCTGGTCTCTCCATCTTATCTAAGCAGGTACCCTTGATGTCCATGGACGTGAAGTTTGTCATTGTCTCTCTCTTACATGCTTTAGCATCTGGTGCCTGCCTAAACTTAAATCATCACGAACAAATAGTTTCTGGGTTGCAAATGCTAACTGGACTCTTTGGTTTCCTCCTACCTATTCCTATGTCCTCAGTCCTGATGACCCATTCTCTCCTGAAAGTTTCCACTTCCCAGGCTTTCACGGCACTAGGTCATCCAAAGGGTGTCTTCCTTATTTGTCTCTGTCATGGACTTGACTACTTCTTGTTCTCCAAGTCCATTCTCTATTGTCCTTCATACCATGCACGTTGTTGCCCCTGTGGTCATCCTCAGACATGATTTATAAAAAACGTAAAACTGACGTTTGTCACTCAAGTCCATCCATTGACATTTAGAGTTGAATTCCCAACAGCTTGCCCTGTGCATCAGGGACTCCCCAAATTAATTGTGTACAAACTAACTCATCATTGTCCCCTCCCAGTTTCTCATTCTCCCTTCTCTGTTGGGTTTTGTGACATCGTTGTCTACTTGTATATCAGATGTAGAGATACACCAGTTATTTTTACCCTCCTTCCCCAAACTTTGTTGTTTTGCACTTCAGACAAGGGCTAGAACTAGTTAATTTTCTGTCCTAAATATTTCTTGATTCCTTTTACAATGGCCATTCATTATCATCACCGTCTGTAGTGCAGAACTATTGCCTCTTGGGGTTTGTCTCCTGCTGGGACATCTAAACCATTTAAGTGTCTGATCCATTAGTGTCAAATCCATCCAGTACAAAACCTACAGCAGATCAGCTGTGGCAAGTCCAACGGCTTCCAGTGTTTCCCCTCCCTGCCAGATACAGAACAAAATGGCCTCAGCCTACATTCTACCTGAAATCGACCACTTCCCGCATCTTTCTAATGTTTTTCCCCTCTAAGCACTCAGGGCTTCTTCAAAAATTTTATCTCTACCAATATGTAACAGTGCAATGTTAGACATATGAACACTGTGTGTGCTCATTTGCTATCTATGGTATTCCAAAATTCCTGTTCACCCTTCTTTCCTGCCCTGTCCCCAGCCCTCTTTTAGTTGACACTATGGTCACATTCTTGAGGGCAT
>JADRCD010199357.1:0-15513 GCA_019843815.1 Montemys delectorum | reverse complement strand
TTTTTTTTTTTTTTTTGGTTTTTCGAGACAGGGTTTCTCTGTGTAGCCTTGGCTGTCCTGGAACTCACTCTGTAGACCAGGCTGGCCTCGAACTCAGAAATCTGCCTGCCTCTGCCTCCCAAGTGCTGGGATTAAAGGCGTGCACCACCACTGCCCAGCTTGTTTCAGTTTTCAAGGCAGGATTTCTCCTCCTGGCCATGGAACTCACTCTGTAGACCCGGCTGGCCTTGAATTCAGAGATCCTCCTGTGTTTGCCTCCTAAGCTCTGGGAATAAAGGCGTGTGTCACCAGCCAGGCTTCAGTCTATGTATTTAGATACATCCTCACAAAATGTTGGACTTTTTCACTTGTATGGAAAAGTCCCTTTTAGATGTATAATCTCACCTATCAGATTTACTGTATTTCCTAAGAAATGGAGAGAGTTATTCATTATTTTCTTTTTCTTTTATTTAATGTCTCTTAGTGACTTACCAATCTATCAAATATATATCTGGTGTAAGATTATATGACTTGAAATGAAGAAATAGTTTGGATAGGTTTTCCTCAAAGAATACTTCAAATGTTGCAAAATACTTCAACATCTATACACAGAAAGAATAAATAAAATTACAAAATAATCTATGGCAGAAAGAAATTATTAATATTAATAGAAAACTTTATTAGCAACCTTTTTGAATTGCTTCAAGTTTTCCAAAATTGTTATTCAATGAAAATTTTGTCTATTTAATTAGACTACCTCAGTCTCTTCTTTTTTTTTATTCTAAGCAGGTATTCAGAATACAGAAACTTATGAAGAAAACACAGTCTATCCCAAATGTTCATACCATGCTGTGATCCACACGGAAGAAGGCCAGCTGGCACGGCTTGTTTAGGAGATTTGCAAAGGCGATGAAGGCGTCCGCTTCCTCCAGATTGAGGATGAGCACGGCAGCAATGAAGGACATCCCTTGGACCTTCAAAGGGCAGGAAACGTAAAATGGCTTGCAATCGCTCTACACTTTAGTTACCTTCCTCAAAATTTACAAACTGATATTAAGAAGAATTTACCAATTTTGTTTTTCTTCCCAGTAAAAGCAACTAGTATGAACTTGTAGTAGCTGGGAATTTCCCTAATTTTATATTTGTTCATTTGATAGGGCTTAATAAATCAGAAAAAAAATTAAATCAGCTTTTATTTGGTTTAAGAGCCTCTCTCAGTGTACCAACTAGCTTTCATGTCTTAAGTGGTTGTTTTCACATTATAACATACAAAGAACGAATAAAGGAGGTCTCTAAGATAAAATAAACTCAAAAAAGAAGTTGTAGTGCTTAAAAGAGCCTGAATTTGTGGGGAATCACAAGAAAGACATGAGAGGGAAATCCAAAATGAAAAGAAGCTTGAATAAAGCCTGAGTGGGAACAGAAGAACCCATGCAGCACACAGCGCACGGAGCAGTATGACAGCCAGATGCATCCTAAAAGGGGGCAAGAGATAGAATGCTTCCTCTTCAGGTAAACCAGTTAGCTCAAAGATGAGAGCTGCAGATACTGATCTGTCCTGATGAGCACAGGTAAAATGTGTACATGTAAAAACCAGACTGAAACAAATACTTACATAACCAACATCAGGTCTGTAACATGTATATGCCCCTAAGACACTATGCAAAACATCGTGATATGGGCCACCCTTAGAGAAAAAAAAGAATAAAATTTGAAACTAAAAGTAAGTATCTTTAGATTAATGCTCATAAAATATTAAAAACTATAAAACTGTAGCATTCCCTAAATGACCAGTTTTAGCACATTTAATCATTATAAAGATATTCCAATATATTCTATCAAGATGTTTTCAGAAGTAATAATAGTTTGATCTTGAATAATAAGTCAAATATATTTACTCACTTGAATACACCTTATATAATTTGCGAACTATTTTAAATACTTCTAGGGTATAACAAATATGGTAAATATAAAGAATTTTCCATTTAATTCTTTTGCTATTTTACTTATATACATGAGGCTTGAAACTTGCACATGTCGTTATACTAAGCCCATTTTACTTCATATAATTTCAGAAAAGTAAAATAAAATAATATAGGCCATACACAATACACACGGCTTTAATCTCAGCCAAGCAGCTGCATCACTGAGTGTGAGATCAACGTGATCGACAGCGACTTCCCAGAGAGCAGAGGCTATATACTAAACCCTGTCTTTAATAAAAACGCCAACTAGCTATCCTGAGTTATGTTAGTTAATTTGAATATCAATAGTAATTTTTAAAAATGTATGTGTACGGGTGTTCTGCCTGAATGTATATCTTTGCACAGCGTGTGTGTGTGATGCTGATGGAGGCCATGAGAGGGTGGTGTCAGATCCCCTGGAACTACAATTAATGGATGGCTGTGACCTGCCACAGGTTCCTGGGGTGCCAGAACCTGAGCCCAGCTACACTAGAAGAGCAACCCATTGCTCAGAAGAGCTGAGCCATCCCTCCAGCTCCAATGTCCTTTTTTCATTTATTTACTTATTGTATATGTGTATAGGTACACACATGCCACAGTGTGCATGTGAAAGTCAGAGGACAACGTTCAGGAACTGGTTCTCTCCTTCCACTGCTTGGGTTCCTTAGGATCAGCCTCAACCTCAGACTTTGGCAAGCACCTTACCTGCTGAACTATCTCACTGGTCCCAATAGCAAAAATTTCTATTAATTACATGGCCTTTATTAAACTATTTACTACCATCTTAATATTAAAATTAAAGTATTTCTTCCTAATTCAGTGGTAATTCTAAACAATTTAGAACTAATTTAGTTATATTTTAACAGTTTGTAAGGCAAATTCATTAATAATTCAAATATAGAAATTCACTATAATAAAAATGTAAGTGCTTACTACATAACAAGTTTGTGCTATGACAATAAATTTCATTTTACAGCAAAAAAAATTAATTTTTAGTTTTGCATTTTTACATAAAAGCTCAAGTTATTTTTAATTTTTAAATTTCATTTATTTTTTGAGTATGAGTATTTTATCTACATGTATGTGCCTAGTGCCCATCAAGGTCAGAAGAGGGAGTCAGATCCCCAGCACTGGAGTCTGGGATGGTCGCAATGCTCTTAACCACTGAGCCATCCTCTAGTCCTACAAGTTGCTTTTGTATTTTAAGGCAAGTGTCACCATACAGCCATGAGCGCTGGAATCTATGTGGATGAGGCTAGGTTTAAAGCCATGCATCACAATGCCTGGCCTCTTCTCAAATTTTTAAAATATTTTTTCTTTTAAAAAATAATACCTGGGGGCTGGAGACATGGCTCAGTAATTAAGAGCATAAATTGCTCTTCCAGAGGACCCAGGTTCAATTCCTAGCACCCACCTGGTGCTAGCTCACAAGTGTCTATAACGCCAGTTCCAGGGGATCCAACATCCTCACACAGACATACATAAAGGCAAAACACCAATGCACATAAAATAAAAATAGATATTATAAAAATAATAATACCTGGCTGGGTATAGTAACTTACTTCTTTAATCTCAGCACTTGGAAGGCAGAGGCAGATGGATCTCTGTGATTTCTACAGCAGCCTGATCTATTAGGGAATTCCAAGCCAGCCAGGGTTAAATAGTAAGACTCTGTCCCAAAAAATATTAAAAAAAAAAAATAGTGCCTATGGATTTATAGAATTTGTACCATTGAGTATTGAAAGAATAAACACTAGTTAAAAACTGATTCAAGGGGCTGGCGAGATGGCTCAGCGGGTAAGAGCACTGACTGCTCTTCCGAAGGTCCTGAGTTCGGATCCCAGCAACCACATGGTGGCTCACAACCACCCGTAATGAGATCTGACGCCCTCTTCTGGTGCGTCCGAAGACAACTACAGTGAATTACGCCGGAGCGAGGGCCGGAGCGAGCGGGGCCGGAGCGAGCGGGGCCAGCAGAGGTCCTGAGATCAACAGCAGCAACATGATGGCTCGTGACCATCTATCTATACAGCTACAATGTACTCATACACATAAAATAAATAAAAAATAAATCTAAAAAAAAAAAACTGATGCAAAAACCTCACCTTCTGAAAGATGTAGAGAGATGGAAATGTACGGGATATGTCCAACTTAATTAATTCCAGACTAGCCTCTCGGTCAGCAACAGATAGACCTGCATTACCAAACAGATACAAGTTAAACAGGCTGAGCACACTGCTGTATGTTAAAGTAAGTAAAAAAGCTGAAAATCAAGAATGTTCCATCCCTAGAATTTAGAACTTAGCTTCTTCACATAGCCTAGGTTAGCCTCAAACTTCAATTCTCTATGTAGCTTTGGACTCCCGATCTTCTTGCCTCTGCCCTCCTGTGCCAGTATACCTAAGTTATGTAGTGCTGGGGATTGACCTCAGGACCTTGTGCATGCTAGGCAGACACTCTACTGAGCTATATCTTTAGTTCTTTCTCCTTTTTTTGAGACAGGGTCTCACTCTGTAACCCAGGCTAACCACAAACTCATATCAACCTTCTTGCCTTGGCCTTATGAATTCTGGGATTATAGACAAGCAATCACGGACGGCAAAACTGTCTCTCTTTCTTCTCTCCTTCTCACTGTATATTCACTCTCCCTTTCTCTCTCTCCCTCTCTATCTCTCCCCTCCCTTCCTCTTCCCCTTCCTCTCCCCCCCCCCGTGTGTGTGTGTGTGTGTGTGTGTGTGTGTGTGTGTGTGTGAATGCACAAGGCAACAGTTTCACATGTAATCTAGGCTGGCCCTGAATTTACTCTGTAAGCAAGGCTAGCACTGAACTCTTTTTGATTTGGCTTTCACCCCAATTACCAAAATCATAGGCATATGCTGCCATATCAAGCTTTAATTTTAGTCTCTTTTATTGAGGAAACATAAATTCATTTATCAGAAAAATATATGGTGAAATAATTCTGTTCCAGTTCTTACTGAATATAAAGACAGACTAATACTTCCATGGTAGTAACTAGGTAGCGTGTATAAGTGTGTGCACACGTATGTCATGGAACACAAAAGACAATTTGAGGGAGGTGGTTCTCTCCATACAGGACCTACTGATCACAGTCACTCTCAAACTTATCAGTGCATACCTTTACCCACTAAGCCATCTTACCAGCCCTGGCATAATTATTACACTCAATTAATTCATCCTAAATTACAATTTTCATTATTTACCCATAACAAAAAGTTTTGTTTGTGCTTATTTTTTAAGACAGGTTCTCATGTTGTTAAGGCTGGCTTCAGACGTGCTACACAGTTAAAAATGACTCTGAACCCCAATCTCCTCTCTACCCTCTAAGTATGAAGATTACAGGTGTGAGTTACCCACCCTACTCTCAAACACGTCATTCTAGTTCATTTAAGTTTTTTCTTTTTGTATGTGCCTCTGAGCAATTGTTATAGCACTGAGTTGCATTTCTAGTCTTAATTTGTATAATTTTAATACTTCATAAAACTTGTTTTAATAGAAAACTGAGCTAGGTATGGGAATATAACCTGTAATCCCTGCCCTCTGGAGGCAAAGGTGGAGCAGCAAGTTCTTAGTTCAATGCTGGTCTGAGCTACATATGACATGACTGCAGCTCTAAATAAATAAATAAATAAATAAATAAATAAATAAATAAATAAAATAATGCAGAGCTGAGGTCTTGTTGGTCATAATTTCATGTATTTTCACTTCCTTTGCACTTTGCACAGTCTTCAGAAAATAGTTAAGACAGCCAACCAATTTCAAGATGATTCTTTCATGGTCCTCAAAACCAAGTCCTCTCCGTGACCACTTAGTAAGACTTCCCTTTCCTAATGGCTTTCATAAAATGGAAAAAAAAAATTAAAAAGTGGTTGCTCATAGACAGCCACTATGCGATAAGTTCTACTTATTTACTCAAAGATGCATTTTAGAGTTTTACTTATAGGCAAGAAAAGACTATTATCATTATCATTATTATTATTATTATTATTATTATTATTATTATTATTATGAGCCTTTCAAGACAGAGTAACAGCCTGGTTGCCCTGGGAGTCACTCTGAAGACCACCAGGCTGACCTTGAACTCGAAAAGATCCTCTTGGCTCTGCTTTCCAAGTGCTAGGATTAAAGGTGCATGCCACCATGCCCAGTGAACTTGCTTTCTATACAGTAATAAATACAAAAGAAAAAGAAAAAGAGGCTGAGAATATAGGTTAGTTGGTGGAGTGCTTGCTCAGATCTGGGTTCAATCCCTAGCACCACATAACCAGGAAATAGTAGCTCACGACTGTAATCCCAGACTTTGGAGATAGAGGCAGGACATCAGAAGTTCAATGTCATCCTCAGCTACATAGTGAATTCAAGGCCAGCCTAAATCGAATGAGAACCTACTTAAGAAAACACACCAACAAAACAAAAAGTGATAGATAGGAAAATGATTCCCCACTATCAAAGTACAAAAGATAATAATTTTATCAAATTTAAATTTAAATAAATAAATTTGCTTAAATTTAATAAACTGATACAAGAAAAAAAAATCTACAAAATGATTAAGAAAACTAACTGGCCAGGCTGAGGTCAGGATGGGAGTCATGGGTGAAATAAATGAACAAAGAGCAGGGCAAAGAACAGGAAGAACTGAATTGTGTGCAGTTTACTGGGTACCAAGGGCGAGTTCAGTAGGAGAGAATAGCATCAGCCTGTATTAGCAGCTTGGTCTGATAACACTGGATTCGGCCCATCAGTTTCACTGCTATGATTTGAATCCTGAGACCCAGGACAAACAAAGCAGACTTGGAGCCCAGCCTCTTGTTTCTCACCGTCTGAGCCTGATCCCCATACACAGCTCAGAATACCATCAGCACTAAAGTGGAACTGTACTTACAACAGCTATCACAGCTCCTGGTACATGGTAGAAAAACCCACCAGTCTAGTCAGTGACTGGATTTTGAAATTCTCATTTGGAAACCCCATACCTTCCGTGTCATTATCAGAACTTGATTCACTGAAGCTTTTCCACCGTTCTTTTGCTCTTGAAAGAAAGATTTCATAAAGTTCTGGAGAAAAAAATCAGAAATAATACAAAATAAATTCACATTTTAATTTCCACCCTTTTTTGTTTGTTTTGGGGAGCCCTTCCCCCGACACACACTTAACAGAGTTTCTTTCTTTGCAGCCCTGGCTGTCCTGGAACTCACTCCATTAACCAGGTCTGCCTGCCTCTGTCTCCAAGCCCTGGGATTAAAGGCAAACGCCACCACAACCTGGCTGTTAATTGTCAGTCTTTACTTATATGGATTGGCTCTATCTGGTATAAGCAGGTATCAAAACTGTGCCAAGCTGAAATAAACTAGTTTTATCAGAAGTTTTTAATACAGGTCTAAAAAGACAGCAAAAGACCCAGGAGCAGGGTCATTCCGAGTCATTCTGGGTCATTCTGGGTCATTCCAGGTCATTCCAGGAGCTGGTCCAGAACAACCGAGGAAGGACTGGGGGGGGGGGGGGTTTGGGGGGAGGGCGCTTCTGCTTGCTCAGCAGCCACACTGGCCAAGAGCAGCCAAAGCTGGGGAGTCAAACCTACACTGCATTCCACTCTGCCAATTACTGCCTCTGGGACCTCAAGAAACTCACTTCACTACTCTGGAACTTGATCTTTTCATCTGTAAATTGGAGAAAATAATACCCATTCATGGGTTGCCACTGACTAAACAAGTCATTTTCCATAGGTTCTGGTACCTTTTCATTTTCTTTCCTTTTCTCTTTTTGTTTTGTTTTGTTTTCTAAGACAGGGTTTCTCAACCCTGTCTTAGAAAAAAAAAAAAAAAAAAAAGACAGGGTTCTCTGTGTACCCTTAGCTGTCCTGGAACTCACTCTGTAGATCAGGCTGGCCTCAGACTCAGACATCCACCTGCCTCTGCCTCAAAAGCTGGGATTAAAGGCGTGTGCCACCACTTGCCACGCACACTCGTCTACGCCAGTCATGTCTGCAGTATTGGGCTTAAAAACCTGATCAAGGGCAAGAGGCAATAAGGACCCAAAAGGGAACCTGTGCTTCCTGGCTATTCAGGTAGTCGCTGGCATCTCCTAACTCAGACGTGTTCCAGATCAGTCTTTCCAATCGTCAACACGCCCTCATATTTAGGCATAAAGGTACCCCAAGAAA
Organism: Montemys delectorum; assembly: GCA_019843815.1. Lineage (NCBI taxonomy): Eukaryota > Metazoa > Chordata > Mammalia > Rodentia > Muridae > Montemys > Montemys delectorum. The sequence continues at coordinate 7,392 of JADRCD010199357.1, read as the reverse complement.
TGATTCATGTATGGCTAAGATTGGGCATTGTTTCCTGGCCAGCACGATGATTCCAATATATCCTAATTTAATTCCAAGCTATTTTTAGCTTGGAATTCTCTCAAGGAATCTGCCTGTCAGACAGGTTCTGCCCTTAGAGTTACAACAGAGGTCAAGCTCATTCCTCATTCCTTAGGGCATCCTCACAATAGTCAGAACTGTTTTACATACTAGAAACTCAAGGACACTAGCTAGAATGGTTAGGTTAGAACTTCCAGGTGCGTTCCTCCAGCCAGGGAGACCCAGAGAATTAACAGGAAATGCTAGAACGGATTCTCCTAGTCTTGCCTCCAACAGAAGCAGAAAATTAGTATAGGAATACCAAATTAGCCCCATCGGGGAGGGCACCATTGCTCTCTTCCGCCTGCTTCACACCTGGCTACCTACCTACCGACCTTGTGTAGCGGTCACTTGCCTACGTGACTTCAGTCCTGCACTCTGATCCTTTTGACCCCCGCCCATCTACATGACTCTTGTCATTTGCCCTGTTTCCTGTATACCATATAAGCCTGCTTTTCACTTTGTGCTCTCTCTTGGACTTGTGCACTCTCTTGGATTCTTTCTTGGACTCTCTTGGACTTCTTGGACGGAGACTCACACTAGAACTTAGGCTGCAGTCCCCCAGGCCCAGCTTGGGCCCTGGGGGGGGGGGGGGGGGGGGAGATGCAGTGCCTATCCAGAGGAGATGGCTGCTGCTTTAGATTCAGTGTGTTTCAAGTAGCCTTAAATGTACCTTAATTACTAAGCCGACAGATTTATCATTTCTCTTTTGCAATGACTGTAAAAGTCTGATGCCATTTTTAAGAAATACATTCAGATCCTATATTTCATGTGTTGTCTCTGTCATCATTTCTTCGCCTACGCCTCGTTGACCTGACTAGGACCCCATTTCTCCCGAGAGTTGAGGGAGGCCCACATCGGCCGGCCTGCGGCAGCATCTTCTTTTTCTTTTGAGCAGGTTTTCACTAGGTAACCCTGACTGTCCTAGGACTTGCTTTGTAGATTAGCAGGCCTCAAACACACAGAGGTCTTCCTGCTTCTGACTCCCGTGTGCAGGGATTAAAGACATACACTAAAAACTTTATTTTTATATGTAAAATACAAACTTAGAAAATAGCATGAAAACCAGTAAGTGCCCTTCTCTAAGATGTAACTGCTGCAGTTAGCAGGGCGAGCATGAACTCTTCCAAACGGAACATGTGCACATCTCCTTTATATATCCTTAGTTTTAAAACCTCAGGGGATGGAGAGACAAGAGCACTTATCACTCTTGCAGAGGTCCCAAGTTCACTTCCCAATACCCACATCAGGCAACTCACATTCACCTGCAACTATCTGGCCTCCATGGGTGCTTGCACTCACATAACATGTACCCCCACACAGGCATATACACATAATTAAAAACAATAATAATAAATCTTAAAAAAACCACAATGATGATATACTACATACATCCATTCATTTTACTTTGTTCCATTAGAGATTATACATTAGTAGATGCAATTCTTGTTTATTTTTTTTCCCCAGTACTGGGGACTAAACCTAAGGCCAGGACTCTACCACTGAATTAAATCCCCAACATAATATTCTAAAGTATAATAACTATACTATAACAAGTATTGTTACATAGATAAGACTTTGGCTACACATATTTCAAACATTACAATTCTATTTCCCTTTCTACTTACTTATCATTACTACAAATGGCTTGGAAATAAAACTTAAAAGAAATAAAATGTTAAAACTACTTAAGTATAAACCCATGAATGTTTTGGTAGAGGAAGGCAACTGCAATTTAAAAAATGTATGTATATAATTGGTTGAGATTGTCAATTATCAACTGCATATACTTGTTTAAATGTCAAGCTGTTCCCATGTCAGTTTCCCTCTTTAACCAAGTTTTAAATTGCCTTGGAAGAAGAGAAGGCTCCAGTTGACAAATCCATGACATTAGAAACCACAAAACTGATCTAGTAAGAAAAATATGGTAACGCATTTAAAAAATCAAAAGAGTAAGTTTCCTTTTGAGAAATTATAAGAAGACTTATAATTAATATCATCAGAGCGAAGGCCTTTGTCTCAGTTAATTTCATATAGAATCCAAAAAGGGAGAGGTGGAATCCAACCTAAAGACAGAACTAAGACAGTGCCTTATACTTGAATGGAGAATATTCTGGTTTCAGGGTTTTAGTATCAAACTTTGGGAAAATGATGATATATATTCAACAAAGAGCACTTTCACAAGAAATACTCTTATTATGAATAACCAAAACAATTTTTTGGTATAGCTAATGATTTAATCTCCATTTTACAAATAAAAAAGATATATAGATATCTTGTAGATAGTAAGCACTAATAGATAGTAAGCAGTTTGCCCAAGGTCATAATCTAATATATGGTAGGACCAGATGTGAACCTATCTGACTAACTTTACAGCCTGTACTCTTAGATAATATTTTTATTGTTATAAACCTCATGATTAAGACAAATTCAAATAAGGGGTCAATTACTAGGATGTAAACTAAGTTATAAAAAAATAAGCATACTATACTTAAGATTGAGCTTTCTTTCCACAAGAAAGGGAGAGAATTAGTTTTCTATTTCATTTTCAATACATAAGTGTTTATTACAGAGACCCTAAAACTACCCTGAAGTGAATGACTTGTCACACTGCAAAGCTTGGCATGTCGGCACTGTGATGTTTGTTTCACCGTCGTGCAACCTTACCACTGTCAAGTCAACGTCCTAAGTTACCAAGTGAGCTACCACCCTAGTCTAAAGCCAACATTATTAGCAACAACAAGAACATTTAAAAGTAAAACAAAATTTCAAATAACCACCAGTCAGTGCTTTTTAAATCTACAAGAAAGCCATTTTCTTTTAACCTGTCGCTCTGAAACCATTACAAACCTGTGTCTTATGTAAAGATATTAAGGTATATAAAGGAAAGGCTAATATGCTCTAAGGCGAACATGCCAAGCAAGTGCCCTATCATTAAACTACACCAGCAGCCCTTTCTTTTTTTCTTTCTTTCAGTACAGAAGGAAATGAACCTTTGGTAGGCCTTGGTAGGTAAGCCCTCTTACACAGAGCCTAGTCTGCTTGGGGTCTTTTGTGTTTTGTTTTGTTGCTGTTGTTGTTTTGGTTTTTTGATCTTACTATTGTTTTCAGACAGGTTCTCACTTTGTAGTCCAGGCTGACCTGGAACACATAAAGATCTGCCTCCTGAACGCTGGGATTAAAGGCATACACCACATGCCCAGCTTCTATTGTATTTATCCTAGAACGGGATCTAAGTTTCCCAGGCTGGCCTCAAGTTCACTCTGTAACCTTTACAGGTCTTCAATTTGCAATCCTTCTGCCTCAACCTCCATGGCTTGAACTGTAGGCCTATGCCACTATGCTAAGGCCATTAAATTCTATTTCATGAAGTTTTTAAAAATTATTCCATTATTTGGATGAAACAAGAGTATTTGTGAAGGTCAGAGGGAAATTGTGGGGTCTGGTTTTCTCTGTGTGGGACACAGGTGTGGAAATTATCATGCTTCATAGCAAGCACCTTCTCCTGCATGTGCTGTCTCAGCAGCCTCTAATCTCCCAGATGTGCCGTCTCAGCGGCCTCTCGTCTCCTGGATGTGCCATCTCAGCAGCCTCTAGAAGCTGTTTGTTTTTAGTGTGTACGGGTACTGGGTGCTTTGCCTGTACATGTGTGTATGCACACTTGTGTGTGCAGTGCTTACAGAGGACAGAAGAGAGCATCAGATGCTCTGGAACTGGACTGAAGCTCTTGTCAGCTGCCATTTGGGTGCTGGGTACCAAATCATGTCCTCTCAAAGAACCATGGTTCTTTATTACTAATCCATCTATCTCTCTAGCCCCAAGTTTTCTGTTTTTAAAAGTAAAACGAACATGCTTGTATGACTCCCATGAGAAACTTACACCTACATTCTGGTGTGTGTTACTTTCCTCCTTAGCACCTTTCCTTTATCCTACTGTTTAAAAGATACATGAAATGTCTTAATAATATCAATTCTACTTTTAAAATATTCATTACATGGTACTTTTTATTTTATTTTGGTTTGGGTTTTTGAGACAGGCTTTCTCTCTGTAGCCTTGGCTGAAAATCACTCTGTAGACCAAGCTGACCTGGATCTTATAGAGATCCGCTTGCCTCTGCCTCTCCAGTGCTGGGACTAAAGGTGTGTGCCACCACTGCCCAGCATATGGCATTTTTGAAAATTAAAAAAAAAAAATGTTTTTTAAATGACAGCATCTCACTATGTAGGCCCTTCCTAGCATGGAACTTACTATGTAGACCATGCTCTCTTCAAGCTCAGAGATCCTCCAGCCTCTGCCTCTGATAAAAAATCAACTTCTGAGGAAAGGACCTCGGCCTTGTGAAGATTTTGTGCCCCAGTGTAGGGGAATGCCAGGGCCAATAAGTGGGAGAGGGTGGGGTGGCAGGCATGGGGAGGGGGGAGGCAAAAGGGGTTTGTTCTTGTTGTTTTTGTTTGTTTGTTTTTTGGAGGGGAACCTGGGAAAGGAAATATTTACATGTAAATAAAATATCTAATAAAAAAAATCAACTTCTAAAAATCATGAATAACTGTAGTGACTACAGTTGGTATAACTTTAGTGATTAAAAATAGACATGAGGGTTTTTATATTTTTATCCACTTTCATATTAATGTTGATTCTGGCAATGAAGGTCTTTGTAAAAGTTTTTAAACACAATCCTATGTAGATTCTTTTAGTAGATTCCTTTCATTAGATACTTAGAATTGAAATAAATAGATTAATGATTTCTTTTTAAATTAAAATGTATTTATTGTTCTGGGACATCCTGAGTCCTGGGCATGAGTGGTGGTGCACTCCCTCTGCCTCCTGTGAGCTCCACAGTCAACCACGGCCATCGGGTTTCAGTGCAGTGCTCCTCTGACTTGAAAAGCTACCTTACTGGCCCTAAAAGGTTTTAGTTTTCAGATATTTTAGAAATATTTCTAAGTTATTTTCAGTCATACCCTGTAACTATTTCATTTCATTTTAATGTCTTAGACTCTGAGAATAAAAACATGTGCTTTGATACTGCTCAACATACACGTTGATTTGGCCAGCACAGACGAAATCATTGCATATGTTATCCTATAGACAGACTTTACTGACAAGACGGTCAAGAATAGATTTGGTGGCAAACATTTAAAGTTTATACTATTGCTTATATTTTTCAGTAAATATTAGATGTGTAATTTAAAAATACACCAGTAACCAGGCTGGAGAAATAGCAGTTAAGTGCACTGAGTACTCTTCTAGAGGCTCTGAATTCAATTCCAGTAACCACATGGTGGCTCACAACCATCTGTAATGGGATTGGACACCCTCTTCTGGGGTGTCTCAAGACAGCTACTGTGTACTCATACACATAAGATAAATAAATCTTTTAAAAAAAAAAACAGTAACAATACATTCTTTACTCCTTTTTTCTCTTTCTTTCTTCCTTTCTCTCTCTTTCTTTCTTTCTTCCTTCCTTCCTTCCTTTCTTTCTTTTTTCTTGAGAAAATGCTTTATGTAGCCCAAACTGATCTTTAACTCACTAAGTAGCTAAGGATGACCTTGAACTTGTGGTCCTACTGTCTCCACTTCCTGGTTTATGCAATGCTGGGGACCAAGCCCAGGGTCACATGTGTGCTAGGTAATACTTTACGAACAGTGTTACACTCTGGCCACACAATATATTCCTTCTGCTATCATAGAGCAAAGTCTCCTGTGGTGTCAGGTTAACTGTCTAACATGAACACTATCACTCAGGCTGATTAGTACTTATTGTGATAAAAAAAATTCTGCAACAATTTTATGTAGCCTTTCAACTATGTAGCATAGAATATCCTCGAACTCCTGATGTTCCTGTTTCAAAGTCTTGGGTGCTGAGATTACAGCCATAAGATTACAGCTATGTGTCATGTCTATTTTTTAAAATTATTTTATTTTTATTATACTATTTAAACTTTTTCATCAATTCATCAAAACTACTCTAGCATTTTACTACATAGTAAGGTCTTAAGAAACTTAAGAAAATAAGATAATTCCTTTAAAGTCTCTTTCTTTTTCTAAACTTTATCATTATTATCACTAGTACTGTTGTTGGGTTTTCTGACACAGACTCTGTAGGCACCGTAGCATAGTCTGGCCTACAATTCACTATGCAGCCCAGGACTCCAAACTGCCGCAGAGCTGCCGGAGCCTTCCAAGTGCTATGATTACATACTGAGCCATCATGTCTGGCTAAACTTTAAAAGTAAAATCTAAACAACATACATACACAACAAAACTGCTCAGTGAAACCTATTTACTTTATTAACTTAAGAAATAAGGAAAAAAATCCAAACTCCAAAAGAACTAGTTTAAACAAACATTCAGCAGGAAAAAAAATCAAGTTCCCTCTGTACATTGTTTATTGTTTGAACACAGAAAAGCTGTCCCTCTAGGCATTAGAGTGGAGTCTCCTCTGTGTACCTACTGCTCACTGCACAGACTCTCACTAGCTTTAAATGATCTACATTTGTAGTATTTGGATACTGTTGATAGCTGCACACTAAAGGAAAAAAATCCACAAATTATATATATATATATATATATATATATATATATATACACACATATATATATATGTGTGTGTGTGTGTGTGTATATAGATCATATATACAATATATATGATCTATTAAAAACTCATTTAACTATTACAAAGTCTGGGAGGCATGAGGCATGCTCTGAAAGTGAAAGACATGGTAGTGTTTTTTAAATGGCAACTCTACTAATATGATTAATAAAACTCTAGAGATGATATTTGTATGTGGGAATAACTGAACATAGAATACAAACCAGGAGTGATATTTAGTTCATTTCCTACAGCTAGACTCCAAACTTTCCCACGGACACTAGGGGGCAATCCCTGCCACCACAATTCTCGAACTCTTCTGGTACTACGCCTAGAATTAAAGGAGGAGAAAAAAGGAAAACGTTACTTTTTGTACCAAACACACTAGTTGCGTAATGGCTTACCTATGGTAAAGTGATCAGATGATTTTTAAGAATTTAAAGTGTTAAGTATATAATGCATTTTTTCCTTTGAGTTCATGCCTATGGACCATGAAAGGCATTAAAGATGGGCTAAGGGAAATGAAAGGGAATGGCCTCTGACAGAGGTTACTTATACTAAAGATATCATTAGAAAATCAGAACCATATGGACAATTATTAAAAATAAAAAGGACATAAATGTTCTGCTAATTCAGTAGCAAAATTAAAATCACAAAGAACCTACTGTGAGTAAGGCCTGGGTAAGCCCCTAGGCTTGAAA
>JADRCD010199355.1:26664-40787 GCA_019843815.1 Montemys delectorum | reverse complement strand
CCCCCCTGCCCTGTACTGTTTCAAGGCCCATGACTCTCGGCATCAAGGCTCTGTGAACTGTTTGGCGAAAGCAGAGGAATAGTAGGGTAATGATCATCTTTCATTCTACCCCCCTCCCTTGCTTGTTCAAAGCAAAAAGCCCATAATTGCTTCTTGAATTACACACAAGTGGGCCGTTGACTAGGGCTGTAATTCAGCACAGGGAAGCAAGGAAAACACTAGAGCGGCCTCTGCTGAGGCAGTGTCTGTCTTAGATGGAAGGAACATCATGAGGGGATCGGTGGGCAAAGGGGCACCTTGGAGTGGAGAGCACACTTCTCAAAGCACGGCTGGAGGCTTTGGCAGCCCAGGAAGCTAGCTTTAACTGTAGATGATGCTAAGTGTCATCCAGGGGTCTCTACTGGAGAATGGGAGAATGAGATGGAGGGAAGGTTAGACACCACTGTAGAGAAATGCCAGAGATCGATGGCTCAGCTGGAAAAAAACACTTGATGCTCTTCCCGAGGACCCAAGCTAGGTTCCCAGGTTCCCAGTACCCAGTTCGGGAGCTCACGACTCCCTGTAACTCTAGCTCCAAGGGACCCGAGGGTCTCTTACTGGCTTCTACAGATACCTGCACCTGTGTGGCACTCACTCACCCAGAGACACACTCACATACATAAATAAAACAGTACACTTTTCTCTGAGAGAGAGAGAGAGAGAGAGAGAGAGAGAGAGAGAGAGAGAGAGAGAGAGAGAGAATAGAACGGGTATGCTGACAAGCTCCTGTTCCTAATGCAAAACACTGAAGGAAACTCCAGGAGTCTGGAATTGGTGCTAGACCTTTTCCCATCTTCTTCCATCCATATCTTACCTTGTTTGTTTGTGTTTTGAGATGCTGGGAGAACAAACTCAGGAGCCTTATACACGCTAGCCAAGCATGCGGTCCCTGAACTTTATCCCCAGCCCCTCAGGAAATAATGGTGAAGAAGATAAAGTGACTGCAAGACTCAAGTGATGCTACTGAGTCATCTTTGAAGCCTCTTCAGGTTGCTGAGCTCAGTAGCAAACTGCAGCAGGTGCTCTGTGGTCACTTGTTTGGAAGAGGAACGTATGTGTACAAGTGGATAGCATGAGTGAACCTGCACAAATCTGCCATTGGCAAAGATAGGCATGGCTCAAAGCAGCATCAAATTCTGCTGGCCTATCTTAGGCCTTGGCATCATACAATCTCTGGATACCAGGCGGGCATGGTGACTGTGTCATGCTGAGCCCTTTCTACCACATCAGCTGCTTGCTGCTTGTCTGTTCATGATGGGTACAGAGGACACAATGTGGCCTGGCTTGCTCTCTCTGAATAAGAGCACTGTTGCTGGATATGGGTGTGGATGTGGAAGACCTTCAGATGTGTATACCAACACTGGGCATAAATAAATGTGGCCAGAATTCAGGTCAGGGCAACCATTAGTAACAGTATCTTTCTCCTTTCCTGGGAGCTGATATGGAGTAGGGTTTCTTCCCTACCCTGACATGAAGAGATAGGGACAGGATTTCAGCTCCTAGAATTACAACCATTTTGTGAACTTTCCCTTCCACTCCTCACAGTCTGGCCTGCATCTCTCCCTCTCTGTCTGCAGACATTTCACACAGGAAGAAAGTAATAAAGTGAACAGTCATGGGGCTGATAAAATCTCCACTCTTCAAAGCCCCATGTGCTGTCCCAAAATCCATGCCCATTTCTGGGAAGCACCTTAGAGAGTCTCACACACATCGGCTCTGGCACAGCAGGGGGATCAAGGTGCTGACCCCCAAGAGGTGTTTTCTAAAGGTCTGAAGACACTGAGCCATTTCATCCTCTCTCCTGGGGAGAGCTTCCCCGAGGGCACACAGAAACCAGAAAAGGATAACTTTGTTGCTCCTTACTGCTTCAAATATAGGAGTGCTCATAACCTTTAGGGGTTTATATTTGGAAGAGGGAGATGGACTAGATACAGTTTATAGAAAGCCAGGAGGGTGAGTCATTTTATAAATTATTTACAAGCTTAGGGATATATATATAGGGATATATATATATATATATATATATATACATATACACACATACACACATATTTAGTCAGATTGTTGAATATAGTTGATTTTACAGACATCATATCTTCTTATGTTTTACTTTTCTTGATTGTCTATTCCTTTTCATCGGAAAGTATAGCAGGTGCTGAAACTTCCCAGACTAGGATTAATGGGACTTACAGGCATTCATCAGCAGTAATTAGCCCTGCCAATAGTTACAAGAATACTCTAGAAAACTGCCACATAGGAGATCTATCACTAGGTTTCAGCTGTACTAATCATTTTCAAGTCTTGAGCATAAGACATACTCACTTCCTAGGTCAGCTGGGACTTCTGTGTGTGTCATACTTGGGGACAGGCTATCTACTCCCTCTGAGTGGTAACTGAGCTCTTTCCAGGTCCTCATGGGGACTGAGTTGATGCCAGTGATGTTTGGTCCTTCAGGGAAGAGTTGTGTCAATCTCTTTTAATGCAACATTCTACTTATAAACAAATCCCCATTGATAATTTCTTTATAATTCTTGTAGCTAGGGAATTCTAGGATTCTAAGAGAAGAGATAAAATAAAAATATAGTATTTTTTCAATTGAATAATGAGCCAAAGAATCCTAAAGTGTTGTCACAGAAAGAGTTAGTTGACCAAGCATCTGATCCATCTGATCTGATCTGTTGTAGTCCAGTCCACCCCTTTGAGGAGGGAAAAAGTGATAGAGAGAGAGCACAGATAAACTCCTCAGACAACATAAGAGAGTCAGATTTGGATGGTGTTAATCCTATGAGTACCCCCACAAAATAACTCCACCATTTTGTGCCAAATTTAAAGCAAGCATTTATTAAATATTAAATGCTGTCCATGTGATGGACTTTAGTCAGGACCATTCTCCAGAATTTCCCAGCTGACAATGTCTTCAAGACACTTCCTGCAGAGGCTTATAAGGGCAGCCCACCAATGACTGCCCCAAGTTGAGACCCATTCCATGTGAGAGAGCCAACCTTGGACACTATTAATGATATTCTGCTATGCTTGCAGACAGGAACCTAGCATAATTGTCTCCTGAGAGGCTTCATGCAGCAGCAGATAAAAACATATACAGAGAGCCATGGCCAAACATCAGACAGAGCTCAGGGAGCCTTGTGGAAGAGTGGGGGATTGACTTTAGCGAGCCTGAGGGGTCAAGGACACCATAAGAAGACCTACAGACTCAACGAACCTGGTCTCATGGGGGCTCACAGAGACTGAACCATGAACCAAAGAGCAGGCAGGGGCTGCACCTAGGCCCTCTACACATTTACATCAGATATGCAACTTTGTCTTCATGTGGTTCCCCTAACAATTGGAGCAGGGGCTGTCTCTGACTCTGTTGCCTGCCACTGGATCCCCTTCCCCTACCTGGACTGCCTTTAGGCCTCAGCAGGAGAGGATATGCCTAGTCCTTCTGGGACTAGATGTCCCAGGGTGGGTGGTTCTCAAGGGGGGCTTCCCCTTACGGGGTAATGGGGGGAGAGATTTATAAGGGTGGGACTGGGAGAAGAGGAAGAAGGGGGCTAGGATGTAAAGTGAATACAAAAATAAATTAATGAAGTAAAAAGGACAAATATATAGATCACTATACTTTCCCATGAGATTTTATTTACCAAGAACTACAACTCCCGGCATTCCAGGAAGTTACCTGGTTCCTGCCCATGGTTACAGGTTAATTTTGGGCATTACATTGAAGGGCTCTTGATCCCTCATTTAAAGTTCTGTTCTGAACAAAACCTTCCTTTCTGGCTTGCTGGTGATTTCCACACCTGAGACGTAAAAGTATCCCTCTCAAAAAGTGAGCAATTGCTGTGAGCGTTGTGTCTGGCCAATGGGTAGTATCACTTGACTGATCTTCAGGGCTCCTCTCTCAACCTCTACCACAGGCAGGCAGGAAGCAATGGGCCATCCCTAAGGGAGACATGGCATCCCTTTTCCACCCTGAGAGAACATCTCAGTGGAACCTACCAGCCACCATCATAAAGATCATACTATTAAGATTCCAGGAAGAATCCAAAGCAAGAGATGAGCGACCTTAAACAGCAAATCCCTGGTTCCAGTAGGTATCGGACAAAAGGGCGGATTGACGTTTTCCTTCCACTTTTTGGAGTACCAAGCAGTACTCCCTTCCAAAGGTGTCCAGGCTCACTGGCTTACTGGAAGGGGGTATTCATTCCAAATCTGAGGCTGAAAATCTATGGTCAAAAGCCCACCATGTTTTATAAACTCCTTTCGTTCAGGAAAAGCCCAGTTTAAACAGAGTCAAATAACCTCAGCATACACTGAGACCTGCAGCAGCTGTTTTGGTGTTTGATCATCTGAAGAGGATTCTATCGGTCTCTGGTACTGGTGTAGGGGGATTAGGAAGGAAGAAATAACTCTCTTACATCACACCTCCTCTCACCCTCCATACACCTCCCTAGAGGGGAGTTACTTTTTCTCAAGAAAACAAAATCCCTTGGTGTGAGACCAGCAGAAGTCAATGCTGTGACTGTGTATGATTCCCCATCCTTGGTTCAGGTTTTGAGTACTTAGTCCCCAGACAGTGGTTCTATGTTGGGAAATGTAATCTACCTACGGAAGTAAGTTCCTACGGGTTAGGCCTTAGGTGTGTGTATTATTCCTGGCTATTTTCTGCCTTGCTTTCACCACCCCACCCCCCAGTCATGGAACCATGAAGTAAGCAATGTTTCAACCCATGTCTCCCACCATGATGTTCTGCCCAAGCTGAAGGGGCCAAGTGAATGTGAGCTAAGCCCCTGAAGGCATGCCCACAAATAAGTGATTCCTCCTACACTTAGCCACAGGGAAGATGAAAATTACTAATGTTCCACCCCCAACACACACACAGGAGAAGACAGAGGCCTCTCTGGCTGATGGGTACAACCAGATGAGGGGAAATGGAAGGCACTAGAAAGAAGTCTAAAGCGAGTCATTTCAGGCACAGACTTTTGGGGAGCCTTGCTTTCTTTTGCCCTCTCTTTCATTAAGTGAAAGTGAGAGGCAACTCCCTTCTACAGGAGCCATTCCCTCACAGGCAAGAGGATGGAAAAGGGCAAGCAGGAGGCAAGGACAAAACAGCATTATGGCACACTGGCCATGTATAAGTCATTCTCCTCACTTGGGTTCTCTGCCAAGTCTCACAGTGAAGGCTGACATCATTTCCTCTCTTCATTCTGGAGTTTTCTGGTCTATTTAGCCTTTGCTTGGTCCTCCTGTGGACTCCGGGACCATACTTGGACGGTCACTCAGCACATCATGGAAGAACCTAGGTGCAGACTACATACAATCCAGATACAATTTTCATCACGTCTCTTGGAAACTCCAGCTACTGTCTTGCTGAGTTTCTCTGGAGTCCGAGGATATTCAAAAGAGCTGGAGTTGGACTTGGGAGATGGCTCAGTGGTAAAGGTACTTTGCTGCCAAGACTGAGGATCTGAATTTGATCCTCGGGAGCCACATGGTGGAAGGAGAGAAGTGACTACAGCAAGCTGGCCTCTGACTGCCACATGATTGCATGGGCACCCACCACCCACAGTAATTAATGATTAAAAACAAAAATACAAGTTGAGGGGATAGCTCAATGGTTAAGGGTACTCTTACAGAGGACTGGTGTCCAGTTCCCAACACATCCAGTGTCTGGCAACAGATGACTCCAGTTGTGTAACTTATAACTCCAGACGTAGGGGACCCAACCCCTTCTTACAGGCTCCATGGGCATCTAAACATATGCATGTGTGAACATACATACTAACACAGATACACATCCATACATAGAAATTAAAGGGATAGAGCCGAGTTATGTGACCTTTATGAGAGGTATATAAATATGGGGAAATCTCCGCATCTCTCCCCAGGACACCCTAGTCTTCTCAGGAGGTAAGGAGCATCTATCTGTGTGAGGATGTGCATGCACACACGCCTCCCCGTTTTCTAAATTCCAAGCTTTCCATTGCCAGTTTGAGATCTCTTGGCAGAACCTTCGAGTGTTCTCAGTAACAGATGCCTGGAGGAGAGGGAGCTAGGAGTTCTGAAACAGAGCAACTCACCAAGTCAGTGAGGCAGCTGTTCGGCTCTGTCACTGTGTACACCACTTCACCAAAAGTGTTTAGGAAACAGATCATTCTGGAATCCATACCACCTATTCAAAATGCAGGCCCTTTCTGTTCCATCCATCTTCTTTGATTTTCTCTGTGTTGTTTGTTTTCTACCATGAGTCTCCACAATCTGTTTATGTTGTGTGTGCACGTGCCTATGCATGTGTGCGTGTGTGTGTGTGTGTGTGTGTGTGTGTGTGTGCGCGTGTGTGTGTGTGTGTGTGTGTGTGTGTGTGTGTGTGTGTGTGTTCTGTGTATGTTTCCCTCTCCAGACTGGCTGCATTATCCCCAAGTGACCCAAAATCTTAACCCTTAATTCCCATGACCACATGATGTGGGGTTCACTCTCCCCCCTCCTTCTCCCTCCCTTTTCTTCCCCTCCTCCTCCATCTGCTCTCTTACTGATGAGCTCTTAGGTTTCTGCAGGGAAGGGGCCTTTCATTTAAAAGAATTTCCTTCAGAAGTTGGTGGGGCCTGTGGAAAGGCTGTTCAGGGAAAGAGGAAAGACCACCATCACATGCATTTCCATGACTCCTCAGATTACAGCCTATGCAAACCTTGGTCCAATCTCAACCTTCTTTCCAAGTACTCAGGTACTGTGTCTAGCAGAGAACTGGTCTGCTTATGAAAGAGCTACTCCCTACCCTCTAGCCAGCTCTTTGATGGTGGGCAAACCCTCCCATCCTAATTTGTCCTCAATATCCATCATCATTTAAAGAACATAATGGGTCAGGTGGGTCGAACCTTTTTATATCAGGACATAATGTTGTCATCTGCATGGACCATGTTCACAACTGAATTACTAAAACTGAATTGGTAAAAGGAAATAAAACTCTTAGAATTGTAAATAAGTTAAGAATCTTGTATTGGGTTGTATACATAGCCATAATGGGGTATATGTGTCACAAAGGTCATTGGCTGGACACCCCTGGAAAAGGGATCTGGTTCAGTGACAAGATTAGTGGTAGTGGACACAAACTGATTATTTGTAAGCAAGTGGAGGTCTGGTTAGGGCAGATCCCTAGCTCAAATAGGGATTCTGGACCTTCAGTCTGCAGTTTGACTTCAGATCCTAGAAGTACCCATTTCTCTCTTTTAACATTTTTAAGAGCTTTATTCACTTGTATTTTATGTTTATTGTTTTCATGAATGTTTGTACACCATAGTGTGTCCACAGGCTAGAAAAAGGCATCCGCTCACTGGAACTGGAGTTACAGATAGTTGTGAGCTGACATGAATGCTAGGAATCAAACATGGATTCTCTGGAAGATCAGGCAGTGCTCTGAGCCATCTCTCCAGCCACAGCATCTCCATTTCTGAGATGCTTCTTGGTGATGCTCATGCTGCAAGGTTGAGTACCACACCAAGAACAACAGACCCAAGGAATTTTTTACCCCTAATGCTCTATCCCAGTGAGGCAATGAGCCATCAAAACCATTTGATTATGACCATAGGTAAAAGTTCCACAAAGAGCCATGGCGGGGAGGGGGGGAGCTTTGATCTTCCCTCCCAGGTTTTCTCTTGTCCTATCATCCGAGTCACTTATCTGCTGAGCGTTTGCCCTCAGATACCTGAAGATTTGAATCCAGTCTGAAATTCTACTTATTTGAAAGCAAAAGCTCATGACAACCCATAGTATTAAGGGAGACTTAAGACAAGGGGAAGGCTCACTGAAGGTCATACCTGCCACACAAGCATGAGACAAGCAGTATCAGGAGGAGAGATAGTTCAGTGGTTAAGGGCACTTGCTGATCTTCCAAAGGGCCTGAGGTCAGTTCCCAGAACCCACTCTAGGTCCAAGGTATTCAGTGCCTTTTGATCTCTTCTGGTATCCACAGATATTGCACTCATGTGAACATACACAGTTAAAATAATCAAATTTAAAATAACAACAATAGTAGTAATAGTAATAAATCTTTTAAAAATAATGTGAAGACTAAAGTTGACCTTTGGCCTCCACATGCACATCCACACACCCCCAAACCCACAAACATATGTGTACATCCCCATACAAGCATGCACAAACACCACACACAAGCTGTATGAAAGGAATTCAAAGAAACACGACCTGACTGATATCTTTCAGCCCCATTCCCTCAGAACACTTACACTCTGTCAAACCCCCATGGCTGGAGTGTTCTATGCACTGGATGAACTAAAAGTAAGCAAACATTAAACAGGCTTATGCAAGACTAAAGACTACAATTTAAATTAACTTAAAATTGGTTTTGGCCGCTTTGGATATTGTCAACTGGAATGAGTCTCAGGTATGGGTTCATTCCTAAAAGTTCTAAAGTCTTCCTAAATTTCCCAATAACTGGACATATCTGTATATGTCTGCGTCAAGTTTCAACAAATAATATCATGCTGCCTATTTTCATAAGTAAAATTTTATTTCAATGAAGCCATGAAATTTGCTTCATTTGCTTATAGATTGCCTGCATTGTTTTCTCTCTACAATGATGGTAGTTGGTAATTACTATGGAAATTGCATAAGTTGCAAAGCCTAAAGAACTGACTCTCCAGCTAAAAAAAACTTCATAAACCCAACTTCAATAATTGAAAAGAAATATCAGAGATTTAAACCTTAACATGTGACATATTAATCACAAACTCGAAACAACTAACATAAAAATTAATTCACAAATTTGCTGGCCCCAAGCCCTGCCCAACAGTGTCAAAATATATTATGTTCCCTAGGCTCTCAGTGGGGTCTTCAGACATAAAATAATGATGCTTTGCCATTCGCTCAGCTGCTTCACAAACTTTTGAGGGGCCCATTTCATCTAAAAGCCACAATCAATTTAAGTACTGGAAATTTATACACAGTCTGTATCCACTAAGAAGTAAGGGGGAAGCCCATAGTAATCATGAATTCCTGCATACAATTTGAGTCACATAAAAACAACATATGAGGAGAGGGGTGAATGGGATCTTTAGGAGCCATAAGTCTGCAGCTGGCAGATAAAATGGCATCACTGATAATGACATTCAATTGTCACTAATGTTAATATATGTCGGCAACAGTGGAGTGCCGCGCACCAGAGGTTAGCTTTACGGCCCATGTGCAGATGTTTGCAGTTCTGCATCTCTGCCATAACCCCATGGGGTGGCATTTTCATGTGCTCCGCATGAATTTATGGCCAGAGAGCCATAAATGTTACAGTTCCTCAAACCTTTTGGCTTGTGGAGATTGTCACAGTGCTTGTAAAGTAGAGAGGCACAGATGTCTTCTGTTTGCAAGCCATTTCTAGGCCAGCTCGGGGGTTACAGACTATACTAGCCTCTGAAGCACTGGTTATCCATCCCATCAAAGCCACTCTGGTCTACAGTCCCACCACTGACTTCCTCACTTTCAAATCTGCAGCATTGCCAAAGCTCCAATGAACCAGGCTCCAGGCCAGGCTCCAGGGTTTGGGGCTCTAGGAGTGGGGTAGATGCAGGCTGTGTGTACATTTGGACAGGGTTAGTTTTAGAACAGAGCTAGTGACCAGACACATGAGGGGAAGGCAAAGACAAGAGCTTGTTGGGAGTTATCTTGTAGAGCTCATGTCTAAACAATGTTTTAAAAGCTCAGACCAAGATACCTAAACAATGAAAGGGGTACCTATTTGTACCTGTATGTACCTGTAACTTGTATGTACATGGATGTGCATGTATGCTCATATGTGTGTTTTCTTGTAGGTGTAGTCATACGTAGGTTGTATTTGCATATATATGTCCATGGGCATCTATTGTATATGTGTGTATATGTGTGAGACCATATTTGTGGGTGGTTGTATGTGCATACGTATCTTTATCTGTATTTATGTTTTCCCTCTGTATATACATATTTGTATATGTGTGTTTGTGTATGTGTGTCTGTCCATGGGTACCTACATGTGTCTATGGGTACATGTGCATATATGTGTATGTTTGCATGTGTAAGTCCATGGGTAGTTATCTATGTTTGTCTCTCTGTGTGTACATAAGCTGATCATGCTAGTTGGTTATGCAAGAAAGAAGAATGCCACATTATTGAGAAAACAAACTGCTTGCTCCAGAAGGTGCATGAAGTTTAGTGTTGGGGAAGCACAAAGTGGCAGGGCCAGGGGAACAGACTGTACAGTATGGAAAGAACACAGGCTTGGGAGAAAGGCAGATCTTGGTTAAAGTCTAGCTCTATCATCTACCAGAAGTGGAGCCTTAGAAATCTGCCAAGTCCCCAAAAAGTTCCTGGTCCTCATTAGTAAAGTGTGCCTTGGAGGGTCAACATGACTACAGAGTCAGGGCGGCAGGATCCTGAGAGCACCAGGGGTGGGAACTGGTAGATCAGCAATAACACTGGTAAAGTCTGTACTAGAGAAAAGTGGTTTCTTGCTGTTGTTTGAGAATTCTCTCTATAGCTCCTTCCATGAGCACTGAATGGCTCATTTATGTCATTATGAGATTTCAAGGCACAGCACAACCTTTCCAACCTCACTTCTGTGTCACCATCGGGCAGGTGAACCAGCGACAAGTACAGCTGACTCTGCTCCACTGAGAGAGCCACCAGGATAGCGCCTTCCCAGGCTCTTCACCACACAGAAACCTCACAAGCTGTTCACCTCACCTGCCCTCAACAGGTGAGGCAGAGGCACACTGTCCCTGGGAGGGAAGCGAAACCCACTTGTGTCACACTGAGAACCACACAATAGATGCCAAACCTCCTTCAAGAAATGCGAGTCAGTGTTGCAAACAGCTCGAAGGAAGACTTCAAGAATGTTCTGCTATCAGAAACGCCCCTCGTTTCTCTAGGATGGAATGAATGTTCCTAAGGATTGTGCACAAACTGATCCCCAAGTCTGGGAAATGATCTCCAGATCTGTTCTGTCCTCTTTTCAGATGAGAGAAAAATCACACACACACACACACACACACACACACACACACACACACACTGCATACTTGCTTGCACATACATGTGTGTATGTAAATACACATACACACAGAGGAAAAAGAAATGTCACATCTACAAGTGGACAATCTGACACAAAGTGAAAGTCGCCTCTCTGCTGCATGAATTCACAGGTCATCTTTGGGGTCCTCTGCTGAACAGTTTCCATACAATAGCCTGTGGAACCCCCAAAATATGTAATGAAGATCCCAATGAAAGGTTGTCATTGGTCAAGAAATTCTCCTTGAAATGTTTCAAAGACCCTTCTTTGTGGTAGAGGGCAGATCCATCCAGTGGCAGCCAAATAGATCCCTGCAAACTCGAAAGTGAGAGTATGGATTGCATCGCTGGGGATCTCTGCAGTCCACCCACCAAAGATAGGCAGGGTGCTGGGGAATCTCAGTTACATGTTGATGGAGATTATAGCTTTCCAAAGGAGGGTGGCAAAATGTTCCCTTTCACCATACCAATGGCCATTCACATACAAATATGATCATGCATGTGCCATGCAGTGGCAACCTTTAGTCTCATGGCTTGGTGGCTGGGGTTTATTCCACTCCAAGGCCCCATGTCTAAATATCCGGGCATCAGGGAGGCTGGTCCCAGCCTCTTCTCCAGTGGACTTCTCCCCAGTAAAAAGCTGATACCTCCTTGACCTTCAGGAGGAGACAGAAGGCTATTAAGGGTTTTGCTCTGAAATGAGGGAAGAGGGAGAGAGCTGAACTGGGAGGCCTACCTAGGTTAGTGGCTAACTCTTTCACGTTGGTGAGGTATGCCAAGCAAATAACTTTAAGAGCTTTATATTTTTTTTGGGGGGGGGGAACAGGTAAGCTGGTGCATGTGTGTGGTACACATATACATATACATGCACACGCACCTACCTATACATAGGTGCTTGTATGCGTGCAGAGGTCAGAGGTCAGCTTGCTTGTCTTTTTCAGTCATGATCCACTGAATAGCTCTGAAACAGTCTTTCGCTGAACCTGGAACTCACTGATTAGGCAAGACTCCCTGGCCAGTGAGCTCCAGGGATCCTCCTGTTTCTGCCTCCCTGGTGCTGGGATTACAAGTGAGTGCCTGGCTTGCCCAGCTTTACTGATGTGTGTGCTCAGGAAACAATTCATACTTGTATGGCAAGTACTTGATTGCCTGAGTCTTCTCCCCAGCCCTGGAGCTTCATATTTTCCAACTTCTTCTTGAAAGTGTTGGGATAGACTAAAGGGTCCCAGGCCTTCATTTTCTCAGTTGCTAATCGGGTGTCCTTTGAGGAATCTTAAAATACATCCCAGACTGCAGGGTAGAATTCTGGACATCCTACTAGTTGGTGATTTTTGGATCAAGGGTTGAAAACTGTAAAAATAAATAAAAATGGACTCACTGTGCAACCTGGAAGTGTGTGGCCACTAGCTCATTAGCATCTGGATAAACCAAGCTGTTCAACAAGTCGTCAGTAGGTTAGGTAATTCTGGGCTGGGGCTGAACAGGCCACCCTGGGTCTCAATCTCTTACCCAACAAGATTACAGCAGCTGTAACCCTGTATGCTGAAGAGATGTCTGAGCTCTGGATAAAGCAGTGGGGAACGCAGTCAGTTGATGAGAGGCCCAGGTCAGGAATCCACAGCTACCTTGGATGTCACCTCACCCTTGCTTGATACCTTTTCTATCTAAACCCTACTCTGAGAGATAACCACCTCCATCCACAGTCATCTGTGAGTTCAAGAAGAAGAAGGCCCCGGGGTTATCTCCCAGTCCTTGCCATTACTCAAAACCACCAGTTTACATTTATGCTGTTTTTTCTCCTGTAAATTCCCAAGGTAACATCTGCTTCAGAGACAGATGTTTGTCCCAGAACGTTCGCCCGTTCGCTCTTCTGCTCACTGATGCTTTTCTGGTTAACATCTAACTATCCTACTCATTAGTTCTTAATAATACTTTTTGCATCCAAGCCATGCCAAAGATGCGCTCTTCAGAGCTCTGCCATTATTGTCGCTTCTGGTGCTGTTGAATTAGCGCTGCTGAATAAAGGGAAAGTAAAAATAAGCCCCTCGAAAGAAGGCCGCTGCGTGTCAGAGCTCTGTCTTTGCAAACTGAAACAAGCTGAAATCAATTAAAAGTGTGTGTTGAGAGAATGCTTCTCAGCTGCCTAATTGTGCCACCTCTGCTTCGGGGCCAAAGTTTGACTCTCTGCCAAATTGCCATCAAAAACGGGCAGCCATCAGCCACTGCTGCACTGCAACTGTGGGAGCCTGAATAATGAAGGAAGCCCGGTGCATTCTGGGGCCTGGTACACAGAGACTCCACTTCCCAGAAGCACTCCTCAACTGCATGGCTCCGCCAACACACTCGAGGGTCTTCGGTGATAAGGGCACTTCAACAGATTACCTACAGGAAACATCTGCCCTAGGCTCTCTATTCACCCACCAGCAACTTCTCACACCAAGAATTAACTCAAGAAATGCAGAATCTAGTTTCCAGTGGTACACGGAATAGCTAGCTACTTTATGTCCACTCATCATTGGTGACTTAAGTACAGTTTCAAAAGCCACCATAAACAGAAAAGATTATGTTTTATCTCCTCTGACTAGTTCTACAGTGCCAGAGATCATGTGTCGGAAACACTCTCCAAAAACTGCTTTTTAAGATTTATTTTTGTTTATGTGTTGCTGTGAGCATGTGAGTTCAGATGCCTATGGAGGCTGGAAGAGGGCTTTAGATCTCCTGGAGCTCGAGATTCACGTGGTTGTGAGCCACCCAACTTGGGTGCTGGGGAGTGAACTCAGATCATCTGGAAGAGCCGCAAACACTTTTAACCAATGACTTGTCTCTTCAGCCTCTGAACACTAGTTTAGAAAATAACTCTAACTAATGTTTTAAGAGGCCAATGCCACTGTCAAAACAGTTGAAGAAACCAAAATATAAACAAAACTAAAGTTGATTTATCTGATAAGAAATATATATATACATATATACAAATATATATATATATAATATATATATACAAATATATATATATATATATATATATATATATATATATATAT
>JADRCD010199355.1:0-17031 GCA_019843815.1 Montemys delectorum | reverse complement strand
GATGCCACAGCCAAAGACCCAGGACCTCCCAGGTTTTATTTCCAGTTCCCTCTGTTCTCATCCCTGGACTCCACAGCACTTTGGAGAATGTCCTCTGATATCCAATCTCCCCTTTCTGTGTCCCCTGCTATTGAAATCACAGCTTTGTGTTTCTGGTAGATGGATCCACATTCTTCTTTGGTGTGCCCCCAGCTTCCTGCTTCTGCTGGAGTCACAATCAGCACTCAACCGGTGCTTCTCCAGATGAGCCTCACACACTAGGCGCTGCACTCAGTTGCTCTGGCATCGAACAGCATTCTTCTGGATCTTTGCTGGCTTGGCCCTGCTTCACTCTAGAGAACAGTATTTCATAAAATCAGATTCCTTTCAGAAAATGAACTACTCTCTCCTTTCCCCTTCTCTCCCCTGTTGTGTGTGCATTGTACATGTCTGCGAGTGTGCAGTTACGTGCCGTGCCATGTAGGCACATGTGTGGGTACATGTCCACAGGGGGACTGCTCAGGGTCTTCCTCTCTTTCTTTCTGTCTTCAGTCAGGGGCTCCCAATGAACCTCAAACTCAGACTTCAGGTAGTCTGGCTAGCCAGTGAGTTACCAGGATCCATCTATATCTGACCCACAAAGATAGGGTTACAGGCACAAGTAGGTACTCAGCTTCGAGGTACTTGGAGTGCTGGGGATTTGATCTCAGGTCTTCATGCTTGGAGAGCAGTCAACCTAATCCCTTGAGCCACCTTCCCAGCTCCAACTGCATGCTTTCCTCAGAGCCACCACTAGACTTCCAAAGTCCCAGGAAAAGACCCTCTTCCTGTATTTAAAGGCCATTATATGTGTGTAATATGAACATTTCTTAATTTTGAATGCTTGGTGTGCCAAAGGTAGATTAAGAGTACTGTGTGCTTCCTGTATGCTTGGAGGGAGATATCTATAAAAGCTGTGTTTATGTAATAACCAAAATCCTTCCTTTTAAGGTGGTACGTGGGTAACTCCACCCCATGGGCTCTGAATAGGGGTCAAGCCCACTATAGACTGTTATAGTATTCCGGGCCATCTTGGCCTAGACTGTGGAATTTTCCAGTGGAAGGCAAGAAGAAAGCTCAGCAGGATGCATGGGGGGGGGGAGGTATGTTTGGCAAAGATGTGTAACAAGGACTCTGTGGATGGATATTCCATGGGAGTTAAAGAGTTAACCAGACAGGACATGGGGGATCCAGACCTTCTTGGCTCCTCCATTTCTCACTCCCCTGTCCAGATAAATTGAGGGCCAAGGGTGGAATGATTTCCACTTTCCAGTGGTAAACCTCAAACTGAGGCTTTCTCCGAGGTGACCCATAGTCAGAGTCCACTCCACCCCAAACGCTACATCACCGCGCCGCCAACCATGCTTTCCCATTGTTGACCATGTGACTACTGGAGAGGGCAGGAGGCTATGGAGTGGTTGGTGGTTGGTGGTTGGTGGTTGGTGGTTGGTGGTTGGTGGTAGGGCTCTGAAAGTAGTCATGTACAAGCTGCTAGGATCCATCCTAATTCCCAAGGCATCAGCAGTGTTCTGGCAGCCATGGAAGAGTTCACCAATGGGCAGCCTCAGCCTCATTTACATGCAAGGGGAAGCTCTTCCCTATTGCCCCTTTGACACAACAGTATGTGTGCTGTGGCTTAGACTCCAAAAAACCCTCTGTAGGCACCTTAAAGTTTACGGCCACCAAAAGGGAAAAATAACAAACGCAAGAAGCCCCAGGGAAACTATCCTCTAAGGCAGCATAGCACAGTAAGTCTAATTTAGAACCAGAGCCCTACCCTCACATTTAGCTTCCACACTCACTCTTCCCATGTCCTTGGCCATGACACTTAAATGCTCTGAGTTTCTCTCTTAAAATGAAAAAAGGCATATCTACAAGGCCATTAAGAAATTCAAGCACAATAACTGAACACAACAGGGAAATATCTTCCCTTCTTTGATATTCATACTATGCCAACCACAGAACGATTCACCAATGTTTATAATTTCCTGGGGACAGATGTGCACCCAGAGCTCATAGTCCATTCCCTGACAGGACAAAAGATGTGTCTGAGATAAGCAGGCTGCATTTGGGGAGGTGGGAAACCACTCCCTGTCTGTTCTCATCTCTCCTCCATGACTCACCTGTCAGCTTCCTGGGCTTCCTCATTGAAAAACCAGCATTCTTCTCACGGTTGGCTATGCACAAAATATCCTTCTGTTCTCCAGTCACATCGAAGCACCTTCACGCTATGCAGACAGGTCATTCTTATTACAATCAGCCCCTCTATTTGTATGTTCTCTCAGTTTGGAGAGGGCACAGATTCGAACATCTGTCTTAAGCTCTTGACCTCTCTAGGTAGTGTCCCAGGCCTGCAACCAGAAGACCGCACCCCTGGATTCTCCCTTTCATCTTAAAGAAGTGGAAAGAGTGGAGTTGGGCCCTAACAGCTTTCTCATGTCCTTCATCATCATTTACTGTCATCTAAGAACTATCCCATCAGACTCTTGGATAAAGACCATCGTCTTCCAACGATCTGCAAGATCTTCCTACTTAACTCTCCCTTCCCTCTCCTCACTGGTCTTTCCCCTCACACCATGTCATCCTACTTAGGCCCACTGGAGGCTACCCATCCTGGAATCTTCTGGACATATCCAGTTCCTCAACTTTGCATGTACAGTTCTTCCCATGGGGCTCTTATTTGCACCTAATTTCACTTTATTCATTTCTTTGGATCTTGACTCAAAAGCTATTTCCTTAAACTAGGAAGATCTTGCCTTCTTGGCCAGAATAAAAGATTCATGAGAGCAGAAGTAATGTATAATTTCCTCTGAGGCACATAATATTTGCTCAATAAGTGTGTTTATTTATTGATGTGATAATTTGTATGTCAATGTTTCCCGTTGACATTGTGTAACATCCTAAGTCTTCTAGAACTCACCGTAATCCCACTCAACCTTCCAACCATAGGAATTTACAAAAATTTCTTCTGGATCACTTCCTGTACTCAAGATACTCTTTTGTCCCTAAAGTCACTGTGTCTGGTCTATGCCTGAAATGGCTTCTTTTTTCTCCTCTGCACATGAAGTTCTAGTAACTTGGGTTGATTTTGTGGATGGTGAGGAGGCATAACACAATAAGAAGTGTGTAACTTAGAACACATCGAGCCTCCACAGCAAAGCCTACCTGGCAAGTTCCATGCCAATAAAGAGACCCTGCCTCAAAAATCGAAACAACAATAATGATAAAATAGCAAGATGTTCCTAGGAATGACGCCCACAGTTGTCCTCTGTCCTCTACACACATGAGTCCAAGGATCTGCATACATGCAGAAGAAGGGGAACAGGGATTCAGACAGCAAGCAGCATCAAGACTATATAACATACCTAAGAAGCACATAGACACAAAGGACTGGAAACGTTCCTAGCTGGGCCCCCTGAAATACACAGAGCAGGCATGGAGAAAGCTTAGACACACATGAATGCTCTGTGAATGACCTATTAAGGATCCTGAGCCTCTCATAACCTGGTGCTTTCTGAGCAAATGACTTCTTAGTTCAATACTATACCCCATACTTAGCAGGTATCTTTTCAATAATAATAACAACAACAACAACAACAACAACAACAACAACCTCTGTTTCTATTACTATGTGTCCTTAGTGGAACAATCCTTTGTCTTGGAATGTGAGAACCTAGAAACACAGACACACAGACACACACACACAAACACACACTTTTATTTGAATTAAAGTAGATTTTCCCTATGAGCATTTTAAGCATAGAATAGACTTTAAGCAGAGAAAAGACTGAAAGTAACCTTTTCTGAATAAATATTTTTTGTTGGATCCTCTCTCGGACCCCTTTAAATCTTACTAACCCCCAAAGAAGGGGCTAAGCCTTCCTGGAAGCTATCTACCCACTACTGTCACCAATCACCCAGTCACCACCACCACCCTCCCCTGGCAACTGTCTCTCTGGCGCTTGCTTGCTACATTCATTGCCTTGAGTGGGTGGATACTTCACCTTTTTTCCTGAAATCAGGGGTGTATTTACTAGCTGTGTCCAATGGACTGGAACCAGCCCCCGCTCTTCTGGTTCCACACACACCCATCAAGCAAAACCCAAGCACACAGGAAACCACTGATAGAAAACACAGCCTCTTTTTGCATGACTGCCTACTCTCCACAAATTCACAAAGACATCAGATTACAAGTGAGCCCCAGTTTAAAGGAGATTCGAGCAGTCTCACCACTAGATACAAAACCAGTCTACCTCTTTAAAAGGAGGTCCACTCTTTTGCTTCCATTTCTCCAAAAGCCTTTTATTCTTTTGCTCCAGCAAAGTAAATTATTCCTCACCTTGGGCAAGTTGGAGGAAACGTGAGAAAATTATATTAAATCAGACATCCTTGAGATCAAAATAGATTGGAACAGGGGTCTCTTTGCTGAAAATAGTTCTTCAAAGAGAAAGCAAAAGAGCTTAAGGGAAGAAAAAGTTGTCAAACACCCTCCAGCACTTTCCGGGCACCAAGATCTACCAACTATTGATATGTTAATTAACATTTGCTTTTATCTGGGCTAGGTGTTTGCTGGTCAGGAGCTGCTGCCCTGTGGCACTTGAAGCCTCTGGAAGACCATTTCTTTACAAGACATTAGAAAATATGCTCTTTCCTGTGTTTCAGATTGGTTCCTTCCTGTGGCTAGCAGCGATGCCTTGGTAGTAACACAAAAGTCGATTGCCAAATCCCAGAGAGTATAGACCCATTCGATCTTCCCACAGCTGACATCTAGCCATTCAGGAAGTAGCCACTTCAGACAAAGAGAAAGTCAGAGTTTTAATCAATGGCCAGCTCCAGAGGAGAACCCTATGGAATCTGACCTTTCTGGGGAAGGATTCTTTGCAGTGATCACAGCCTTCCTGATCCACTCAAACACTTGCTTGTAAAGCCTTCCATGTTGAAATATCTTCCTCTAAGCTTACACACTTTCCCAATGGTCAGTCGATTGCCTCTGATTCTGTTCCAGGAAGAAAGTCTTTTCCAGGTTCTCGAAAGTACTCCAACCAATCTGGAAACATCATGCAAAACAGACTACATACAAGCTCAAGAATCGAATAGAAACTTTGAGATGTGCCCAAGGAGTCCGTTGTGTGTTTGAACTGAGGCAATGTCATTTTGTACTGAAAATTCATGCTTTCTTTTCTCAAGAAGGACATTTCAAGGACAACATTATAACTCACAGAATGTATTTCCCTCTTGCTGGAACAGATGTCTCCGTCTCCTAACTGTTGATGCTTGGTTTTATAAATAAAGCTTTATTAGCACAACAACATGCCCTTTTTCTTATGTATTGCCTAGGGTTGCTTTCTTTTTATAGCAGCAGGCAGGTTGAGCAGCTGAGTTCCAGCCAAGACTGAAACGCTTGCACATCCAAAAATATTTGCTATTTGACCACTGACATAACAAAAAATGTATAGGAAAAGCTAATGGGCCTTTTGTTACCGCTAAAACATCACTACACACTGTCAGCAATGCTCAGCCAAGGCCTGAAGGGAACACTTTGGCTCTTTTATACACTGAAGCTGACTCTCACATGAATAATTCCACAGCGGCCATTAGGAAGACCCTCAAAGAGCCTTAATCACTCTGTTGTAGGATCTAATTTGACAATGCCTTTTACCTACTAATCTTGTTGGACTACAGCATGTGACAAACTCCACCTAAACACTACGAATGTCTTCTTCCTGCCTGCAAGAAAAGCACAACACAACAGCACCATAATATAATGAAGTCAGCAGAGCCTACAGGCACTGCTCTAAGCGTGTTTCCCATATGATTATGGAAGGAAGATGTATGATGCATGAGGGAGGGGCTAGTTCAATTTTGAATCTCTGGAGTCTAGAATGGAGGATAGCACACTGTAACTACTTAGTAAATATTTGATGAATGAGTGGAAGTTGGATCGCACAAAGACAACACGGGGGGGGGGGGAGGAAGGGCAATAGGACATAGCTCAGTGATAGAGCACAAGTTTAGGATTCTCCAGGCCTGGAATTCCAACCCCACGTCAAAAGCAAGTGAGCCAACAAACCCAGACCTTGTCCTGGTGTTAGACAGAGTAGCAAGTGGGTTATCTAAAACTGGGTGGCTTCGATTGCTTGGTACCGTACTGCCTCTGTTAACACAGACTTCAGCCGGCACACCCTCTTCCAAGCCCATCTTATTTTCAATTAAATGAGGACCTGTTGGCAAGGACCTAACTAACTCTAACCTGATTAAACAGGAGGCCTTTACTGGGGAGTGATTGACTTAGCTCTGTGCTAGAGACTGAAGGCTTCAAAAGAAAAGTGAGCTGTGATTTGCCTGAAGCGCATGTAGAGCAGTCTGCATGGTCAGAGTATAACTCTGAAAATGGGCGTTTAGTTCATATCCTGCTCCATCATGTCCTTTCTGCTACCCTTGGGGGAGATTTTTAATCTCCAAGGACCTCAGTTTCCCAGGTGCTAAGGGAAGGCAATTCTATATAAATAAGCTATTACCCAGTAACAGTGTCTGATACATGGGAAGGGTATATGTGTAATTATTATTGAAATCAACTAATAGATTCATTTTGTTCTGTGATTGGTAGATAGTCTGAGCTCCTGAGGGGCAATGGTTGGAGATCTGCAAGATCTATGGTTTCTAAAACATCCTTCTCCCAGTTCTTCCCTTGGTTGATTTTTACCCATCTTCATGTCCAAGCTTCAGTGTCATGGCCTGACGTCCCCACCCTCCACTGAGGTTTATCACTTAATACCTAACTCTCGGCACGCAAACATTGCTTTTCAAACCTGTCTCTCTCCTCACTCTAGAGCAGACCAACCTCTATGTAGTCCTTTGTTTCTCAGTCTTGTCTCCTTCTGTATCCCTGTTTCACCTAGGGTAGACCTCCCCAAAGGCCTGGGGACTGACTAGCTGAGTGTGGAGGCCCAGAGGAAAAAGGGTGTCCTGCAGGTGGGTGAACAGTCTGCAAGCTGAGAAGATCAGGGGTAGCCGGAGGCTGAGTGGGAGCTGGTCATGACCGTGCTTTCTTTTAAGGCTGACAAAAACTACAGCCTGTGAGTTTTAGGGAGCAAAGAACATAGTTTGTCCTCAAATCTCACAGCCTCATCTTGGGTATTAGAGAGGAGGTTGAGCCATGACTTCTGCTGAGAGAAAACTATAGTCTCAGGCAAGCATCCAAGGTTCTCCTCTTAGTTGATTGACAGTAGTCAAAGCAAGGTCTATGGGGTGTGGCTAAATTGGTAGAGTGCTTTGTCAACAAGCATAAACCCTGAGTCTGACCCCCTGAAATATATAAATTGCTATCATAGTGCATGCCTGTAAAGCCAGTACCCTGGAGGTAGAGGCAGGAGGATCAGAATTCAAGGTTATGGTTGGCTAACATAGTGAGTTTGAGGCTAGCATGGGCTTCATGAAAACACGTCTAAACAAATAAACAACAAACAAAAATGATTTGGCATACATACAATTTTACCATTTATTAAAGATGACAACAAATTTGCAAGCTACTGAAATAAATGTTTATTTAATTATTTTTACCTAAGGACCCTGTCTCAATGAACAAAGATCAGCTATCACATGTCCACCCAGGGGGAAGAAGCCTTGGTGAACGTCTACCATTGATCCATCCATGGATGGCAGGTGTAGTGCAGGAAACAGTCCCACCTCTGCTTACTCAAACACACTTGTTGAGATGTAATTATTCTTGCTAAGTCCCTGCCTGCACTTGGGAGTAGGTGGACCTCTCCCTTCTGCCCTCTGAAGAGCAAGTGTGTTACCCTTGGGAAACTCCATTCTCACTGAAGCTGAAGGTAGGTCTCCTCTCTTCCACTCAGGAAATTATCAAGTATGGCCACAGTCTGCAGAAAGCACGAACTCCATCTCCATCTGCCTCTCAGAGATGGAAAATCTTTTAAGAATGAGGGAAAAGTTGCTCTCCATATTCAGTGTCCACGAGTAAGCTTTATAAAAGGCAAAGATAAAACAAACAAACAAAAACAGAACGAAACCAAAACCCCAAACAAACAAACAGACACAAACATACCAAGCCCTACTCCTTCATCAACACACCTACCATTAAGAAAATCCACGGAGAGGATGATGAATCTCAAATATGCTCTGTGTCCAACCATTGACTCTGTTGTCCAATGCGACTAATATTTAGTGTGCTTTAGGTCCGTCCCTTAGCTCATTCCATTCAGCTAGCTGTTAAAACACATCCGGTATGAGGCTCCTGTCAGCCATGGGAGGTTGACCTGAGTGCATCAGAGCAACTGTCCATGCAGAAGGAGCGCCGGGAGTTTGTCAGTTTCTGAACAGCTTTTGTCCCAAACCAGTTGTGCCTCCTTTGAGGGCCAGGATTTGCAGCAAACCTGCCAAGCTTTTCTCAGACTTTTGGCCATATACTCTGCTAAAGCGGGTAGCTTGTGTTTTAAAATAGCTATTTATTCTTCATTCTTCCATTGTACTTTACAAAAGTGTTGTTTTATGGTGGTCTAGGGGTTTGAGAACTGGATGTGCTCAATCCTTAGCCGGCTCCATCCAGAGGAAGATACAAGTAGTGTCCTGCTAAGCAAGCTAACAGGAGAGCCCAGTATGTCTACCCAGTAACCAGGAGAGTAAGAGGTGACGTGAAAAGGCTTGGGGGAGGGGCATCTTGAGCAGCGCTTCACAGGTGAGGGGAAGAATCTGAGGCAAAGACTGGAGAGTAAGGAGGGGGAGAAAGGAAAAGGAATAGGGAGAGAAGGAGAAGGGGAAAGAGAAGGAGAGGGAGAGAGGGAGAGGGAGGGGATTCTGTGAGGCAGTTGAAGGCAGGAAGAACAGGGTTCATACAGAGTACCATGTATGTACTTAAATCTCAGTAGCACAAGGGGCAGTGGTTAACAAGGCAGTAACAGTAGCTAACATTTATTGAACACTTATGATGAGCTAAGCTCTGCACTCTGCACATGGGGAAATTACCACATTTGTTCCTTCATATTGCTTTTAGAGAAATGGTTTCCAGGCAGACAAGGGATATTAAATCTGAGGTGAGGGGACACTAGGCAAGAGCTTCAGATACACAGTGAGAGGAAAGACAGATGCTCATCAGGGGCTGCTGGCCATCACTTCCACTGTATGTCTCCTGGTGATGACGTGGGCTTGCAGGGCTTGTATCAGGGTTGTAAATATTACCTTAAAGAACAAGGATAATATCACCTTGCAAACTCTTCCCAAAATGCTAAGATAAGCCCAGGGATGAGTGGGCAGGCGAACAAGAAAGCATCAGTTTTCTCTGTTGAGCAAGACCTTAGGAGTTGCAGCTCACTTTGAGTCGTCCTGGGGAGAGCTCAGCTGAGCCATATTGCCTCTGGCTTCTGCTATGAGCAGCTCCCTGGAACAGACTAATGAAATTGAGACTTTAATCTAACCTTACGAGATGTGTGTTCTGCTCCTACCAATCAGTATGGAAAGGCTGCAATTGCTTTTAAGCAAGTGTGATGAGATTTGTATAGCTAAGTCAGACCTGGCTGCTTCCAGAGATGCAGGAACTGAAGCCAGTACAGGAAGCAGGGGCTAGAAGATCTATGGAGGCCTTGGCCCTCATCTTAGGGGTGTAGATAGGATCCTGAAGAGAGTGCAGAGCTAAAACAGATGGAAGGGACATAAAAAAAATCACCCGGGAGATTCTTTGCCTCTATAAAGAACATTCTTTGTCTCAGCAGGATAATATTGTAGGAAATGACAAACTTACTCATGTGGCCTGAGGTCACAATCCTAAGAAAGTTAAAAAAAAAAAAAAAAAAAGGGGGAGGGGGGAAGGAGGGGGGGGGGGGGGGGGCGGGGGGGGGGGGGGGGGGGGGGGAGGAGGCAGAAGAAGAGAAAGAGGAAGAGGAAGAAGGAAAGGAGGCAGGAGACAATGAAAACGTAGAAAGGCATCTGAAACAAAGGCTCTTCCTCATCCAGCTGTCCCAGAGCCTGAGTCAGTCCCAGCTATTGCAGACACAACCTTTAAAGTTTTGACCAACGAGTTCTCAAACCTGCTTCTCCAAAAGTTACACAGACAGACAAGAAGCTGCTTCAGTGTTTAAAATCAATTGCTGTTCTTGCAGACCTGAGTTCAGTTCCCAGCAAAACCAGCTGTGACTCCTGCTCCAGAGTATCTGATGCCTCTTGCGGCCTCTGCACTCACCTACACATAAGCTGTCCGTACACACAAATATACATACATGCGAGACTTTAAAACTATACAGTGACGGGGGTGGGGGGGGGGAGGCTGGAGAGATGACTTGGGGGTTTAGAGCGCTTGTTTGTTGCTCTTCTAGGAGGAGTAGGGTTCCGTTTCCAGTACCCTATGACTGCTCATAGCATAGGTAACCATACTCCCAAGGGATCTGAAGCCCTCTTTCAGCCTCTGTAGACACCAGGCATGCATGTGGTACACATATATACACCCAGGCAAATACTCAGATACAGAAAATAAATACATCTAAAA
Source organism: Montemys delectorum (assembly GCA_019843815.1). Taxonomy (NCBI): domain Eukaryota; kingdom Metazoa; phylum Chordata; class Mammalia; order Rodentia; family Muridae; genus Montemys; species Montemys delectorum. The sequence goes on along the minus strand of JADRCD010199355.1, from coordinate 6,518 downwards.
ATAAGTTTATAAAATTATAAAAATATACACAAAGGCACACACATACATACAGGTCCCACATGCATGCACATGCACACTGTCATCTTTCCTTGACATACATAAGAAGACACATTTGGGCCAGTCTACCCACCAATCTCAATCACTTTCACAATTTCTAGGGCCATAAAAATCAGCTTACCCAAAGTTATTGTGGTACATTGGCCTTCATTGCCAAAGCAAAAACTAGAGACAGCATTCGATGTGGCAGCCACGAATAGCTGCTCTTTGAGGGCCAAAATCATGATATTCAATGTTTTTCCATCTGAAATCGGGAACATTATTCACTAGATCCCGAAACTGTTTGCTGCTCTACGAAGCTGTATTCCTATGCCAGCAATATGGTCTCCACAACAAGCCTTTAAAACAGAAATGTCACTCTGAAAAGTCCTCGATTCAGCCAACAAAGCTTGAAGTTTAGACTTAACTGTGAAGCTGAATACTTGGCTCACCACAGAGGCAACTCGGGTGGGGAGGACACTAAAACACATGCACACACACACACACACACACACACCAGGAAACTTGTGTCATCGCCTTGCCTATCCAGTGTCAACTCTTCCCTCTCTCCTAAACCCAAGTGAATCTGGAGAAAGTGACAGGGAGATGACATTTCAGCTCTCTCCTGTGGCTGGCGTAGACTTCCCACCAAATCCAGTCTTTCAGCTCTAAGCATTTTAATGGAGGTAAAGACTTGGTAGTTAACACTTCTAACACACACAGCTGAGGACGACAGGGGCCACGTAAACATGATCTTAGCACCTAAATTATCCACTGCTGGGAGGGGCTGCCTCCCCATGCAAATGTCATCTCTGTATCTTTATTTATCAATGCTTGTTGTGTTGTGACTGAAAGAAGGTGGGTATGAACAGTCACATCAAATAGTCTTACGGTCCACATTCTTAGAGTTGAGTGATACTCCTGCAAAGTGATTTAGAAAGATGCTGGGCTCTGACATCCTGGGATGAAATTGGTTCTGCGATCAGCTTGCCAGGGAGCTCATTCATTTGTTCTTGTCAATCTCCACAAGCAAGTTGAAAGGCCAGTGTTTGACCACACAGACATCAGGGCAATGCATCCAGGGTCTTTGCCTGGATAACATGAAATAGTACATAAATGCCCACACCACTGAAGTCAAGGATTCACTTATTAATTAAAAGCTCTGACAAGCTTCTTAGTGGTGCTTTAAAATCAATAACTGGGGCTGTGGATATAGCTCAGTTGGCAGAGAGTTGGTCTAGCATGCGTGAAACCCTCTGTTGGATCTTTAGCAGCACATAAACCAGGTGTTGTGGCACCAGCCTATAATTCCAGCTCTTGGAAGGTGAAGGCAGGTTGGTCAGAAATTGAAGGTCATCCTCTATATTTATTAGAGAAATATAGTAGAGCACAGCTCATGTTTATTAAATTGGTGTTTGTGGTAGGAGGTGTATGGATTCCTACTTAAGGCTCCAGCTCCCATGGGCTTGACAGGGGGGTCTTGCACAATGAAGACACTCCTGCTTTTCTAACTCTAGAGTGCATGAGGGAGCTGATTTTCAACTCCTCAAATCTGGCAACTTCCTCTGGGAAGTGATCCACTGCAAAGGCTTTGTAATGGATAGTCCAGAAAAAAATGAAAATCGAAACCATATTCCAGGGCACCATTTACACCAAAAACCCACCAGAGATCTCTTACAAACCACTGCCTTTAAAGAAAGCCCAGCTGACTTGAGAGATGGGAACATGTGAAATCAGATAACCAGCACCCCAGGCTTGCAGGCCTCAGCCCTGCTCATTCTGACCATGTGCTTTCCAAAACAGACCACCTCCCAGAATACACTGCGGCAGGCAGCTTCAGTGTGGAGGACCAGGACCCCTTTATCAGAGAGAGATAGTGCCGCTAACGGGACTCCTTTCCACCTGTGGTACCAGCCCCACAGAGCACACCACCCCACTCTAGTTAAGGTGGGGTGGGGTGTAAGAGACTCAAGCTGTCCCCCAAAGAGCTATGAGAGGAAGAAGGAAGGTTTGACATCTAGCTTTCTACAGCCAAGAAGCGCGAGGCGGCATGGGTCCTAGCATGAAGCAATCTAGTAATAACCATCCAAGGGAGACTCCAGAGCTGGACACCAGGAAGTTATCATCTGGGAAGTAAGGCAAGAGTTGGTGTGGGACTCTGGAGGGACACATATTGCCACGTGAAGAAACGGAAGTATGCCCCATGCAGGACAGTTTGGCTGGGGGGTGGGGGCGGGCTCAGCAGCGAAGACTCTTCGTGTTATTTTTATATTTACTGTGACCAAGCATCTGACCAAAAGCAGTTTCAGGAGGAAAGGCTCTGCTTTGACTTACGGTTTGAGGGTACAGATTCCACCATGGCTGGCCAGACACAGTGGTAGGAGTGCTAGGCCACTGGTTCCACTGCGTCTGCGGTTGGCAAGCAGGGGGAGAGGGAGGATGCTCATGCACATCTTCCTTTCCCCTTTTCATTCAGTCCTGGATCCCAGCCCATGGAATGGGTGAGACTTGATAACTCTAATAAAGATAAATTCCTCACAGACATGCCCAGGACATTGTCTCCTCAGGGATTCTAGATCTTGTAGGTACTATCACCTCTATAACTTTAGTCTTCGCAGGGCACACTAAATAGATGTGGGGTCGCCATGCAAGAGCCCACCATTGGCCTTTAACACTTGTTCAGAAAACAATGCCTTTACTGGAGAATGTACGTCTTAATTTTTTTTTTTAACTATTCTAATGAATTATCTTAAGAGTGAGAAGGAGTGAGTGTTTGGCTACATTTGCTACAGCATGCATGTGGAGGGCAGAGGACAGCTTGCAGAAGTTCTCTTCCTTCCACCATGTGGATAGGTCCCTCCTAAGGATTGAACTCAGGTCGCCAGGCTTGGCCGCAAGTGTCTCTACCTTCTGAGCCATCTCACTAGCCCAAAGATGTACATTTTAACAGTGATGACTCGGTAAGGGAAGGAGATGAGTTACGCATGTTCTGTGGCCATATGGCTGTGATGAAAATGGCATTAGCAGGAAGAGAGAGAGTATAGGGAAGTGTAATTAGTAGGCATGGGTGAGAGAGAAACCCAAACCCTCTAAGCAGCCCTATCCTCTCACTGTGGACCCCACTTTAGGACTCAGGTAGAGACAAAGCAATCTTGGAGCTGGATATGTGCTCCACTGACTTAAAATAGGACCTACTTTACCCTGGAAGAAAGTTGAGTTGAAGGACTCCAGGCTCCCCTTTCTCTTAAGTACCACAACACAGACACTTATCTATCACTGGATACTCTGGTCTAGGATGGAGCAGGCATAGTGGAGAATATGCAGCTCAGACATGGTACTCATTCTGTGCAGGGAAAAAGCAAAGGCCTAGAAAGCTAAACTACTTAGTTCCCTGGGCTCCAGCAGCTGGGATCTGCAGCCCTGTCTGAGGCTCCGCCCCAGCCCCTAAACACTGCGTGGAGCCAGTGGGTGGGGGTGGGGGGAGCTAGGAGTTCCCTAAGCATTTGTAAACAGAAAAGCTCTAACCAAGCTGCTCCTTGGTCCCCAGGAGCACTAAGTTCTTATGTGATCAATGCTTCTGAAATTGCAGGGTGTCCAGGCGGGGAGGTTCATTTACCCCCTGGCTGGCAGAGGCTCACTTAAGGGAGTGATTTCTTCCCTCTGAGGCTCTCATCTAGCCCATTATTCAGAGTGAGCTGCCTCCTGGTGCGCTGTCAAAATACATCAGCTTCAAAGACAAACACACACCTTTCCATCTGAGGCCAAGATAGTTTACTGTATAATTTATGATAATGTTAAGCCCGATTCTCAGAAATGGTAATGGGGCCACTTTCTTTTTACTTTTTCATAGATGGGTAATTCTCAGAAAGGCAGTTGAATGTGAAAAGTTGCCTTTTTTTTTTTTTTTTTTTTAAACAACACAAACTGCCTGTGCCAACCAATCCGATTAAAACAAAACAGAACTCCAGTGGATTGCAGGCAGGAGAAGTTCCACTAATGACAGGAAGCAAATCCAAAGAAGAAACCATCGAAGAAGTCTGCTCACATAACTGTTAGTGCCCTGTGATTTGGTTAGGTCCCCACTCACAGACACAATAAAGAGACATTTGTCTTCCTTCACCCAGGTCCTTTTGACTCTTACCTTGTCTGAATGTATTGTCTATTCATCTTTCTTTTTAATTTAAACTTTAAATTGTTATGTATCATGCATGATTGTACGAGTGTACTAGCCATGGGCATCCATGGTGGAGGACAGAAGACAGTTGAACTTCCTGCAGCAGGACTTAACAGATGGGTGATGAACCACACAGTGTGGATGTTAGGAACTGAACACAAGTCCTTTGGAAGAACACTTAATACTCTTAACTGCCGAGTCATCTCTCTAGGCCCTGTCTATTCATCTCCATATAATACAGTATGCCTTGGGTACTTTCTGGAAGCAAACTCTCTCCTACTAGAAATACTTCACCGGCCAGCAGTCAACCTTTTGCTCATTTCGAGACATTTCAGACTTTGATTTGAAACAGAAATGCCTTCGTTGCCTCTTTTGTCCTCTATAGAATTGTTTTGACTGCTAAACGTGTTTGAGGAACTCGCTCCCAGACTTCGGAAAGTTGGAAAGTCAAGTTAGAATCACTTGACTCTTTCAAAGTCAATAGTTGATAAAAGGAAAACAGTCAAGAGTTGTAGTTACACTGTGGTGCCGGGGCTTCTGAAATTCCAAACACTCTATTTTGAAGTCTTGCGCTCATCAAAGAAAGTATGGAAGCATTCCAAATCTAACCTGCTGTAAAATACAATATCAGTAAATCCATTTGAATGTAAAAAGATTTCAAAAGCCTAAAATGAAGCAGCTGGAAAAGCAGACAAAGGGAACCTTCCTGTCTTCCTAGAAATACCGGGGCTCTAGTCTTCTCTTCTGCTTGATAACCATAAAGCCTCATTCATTGTTTCTTCAGGCACACATTTTCTCATTCAATAAAGACACTTTGAGGGCAAGGAACCAGGCTGGGCACACACTAGAATATAGTTTCTCCTGTCAATGATCCCAGAGCCAAGGGGAGAGAAGGCGGTGCAGATCATCCTACTGTGTGTGTAGTGTTAGCATAACCCAACAGGAGATAAACGGATGCAGTGGATGGAGTGAGGAACCAGGGTGTAGGTAGAAAGGGTGATGTTTCTTGTGAGCCAGGACTCCAGCCCTCTTTCCTCCCTGAGAAAGAGCCCCATGAACTGAAAGCCCAAAGAATCTGAGAGAGATTATTTTCCATGGTGAGATCTGGGAAGCTATAGGATAATGAGTGTGTTCCTTTGTGCTTCTGGCTGTTAGGAAAAATAACAGTTTGGAGCAGACCTTTCAAAATTACTCTCAGATAAGTTTCCCAAACTCATTTGTAATCTTTGAGGACTTAAAATGGAAAAGCTCTGTAACTCCATTGCACAGGTGCAGGACGGAGGAAGGGCATGAGAGTCTAGACCCTCAGGGAAGGCTTATGTAGAGGGCAAGCCCAGAGAGATGTCACTGGGAACAGCTGGAGTGCTAGGGGTGAAGGTGGAGAGAAGGCACCCCTTATATCACCCTCTAAAGTGGCACTACCTTTGCAGGAGAAGGGAGGAGGAATGGTTTTACCTGTCTTTTTTCTTTTTCTTTTTCTTTCTTTTCTTCTTTTCTCCACATATAAAATCAATTCAGAAAGAAGTCAAGTCACATTAAAAATGTTCAAGATGCATTTTGTTTTTTGTTGATTTTGGTTTTTTGAGACAGGGTTTCTCTGTGTGGGTCTCGCCAACCTGGAAATCTCTCTCTCTAGACCAGGATAGCCTCAAACTCAGTGATTTTTCCTGCCTCAGTCTTCTGAGTGATGGGATTAAAGGCATGCACTACCGCTGCCTGGCTCAAAATGTATTTGGAAATGACTAAGGTAGACAGGTCAGGTTTTAAGGCTCAGCTCGGCTCTTCCTTCCTGTGAAATGAGGGTAACACTTCACCAGCTTACCAATAACATGAAATTGAGGTGCAAGAGGAAAAGAAAGAAAGGAAAGGAAAAGGAAAGGAAAGAAAAGGAAGGAAAAGAAAAGGAAAGGAAAAGATTAATACATGAAGATTTGGGATCTTGGAGGATGCTTTAAAGGCAAGGTGTTGGCATAAGTCACATATCTGGTTCAGATAATTCAGGGGGACCATTGTGGAATGGTCTACATAAACAAAGAAACAGAGACAGGGATGACTTGCCCAAGGACAGGATGGTTTCATGAAAATATTCTCAGAGGTAACTTGATCAGAATGTGTTGCAGCACATGCCTATGTGCTTGCATATGTATGTGCTTGCATGTGTGAGTGTGTGCATGCATGTGTGTAAGTGTGTATGTATATGTGGGCTAAAGAATGGGTTCAAGGCCAATGAAATTAAAGAGTTGCTGGGATGGCTGCCTAGCAAGTAGGAGGTCCTAGCTTCACTCCCCTAGAACTGAAAAAAAAAAAA
>JADRCD010199354.1:0-19045 GCA_019843815.1 Montemys delectorum | reverse complement strand
TTTTATGGAATAGTTTATGGAATATTAGTATCAGGTCTTCTTTGATTCTGGTAGAATTCTGTACTAAATCCATCTGAACCTTGGCTTTTTCTTTGGTTAGGAGATTTTTAATGACTTCTTCTATTTCTTTATGGGATATGGACCATTTTAGATAGTTTACTTGCTCTTGATTTAACTTCAGTATGCAATATCTGTCCAAAAAATCATTTATTTCATCTAGATTTTCCAGTTTTGTTGAGTATAGGCTTTTGTTGTAGGATCTGATATTTTTTGAATTTCCTCTATTTCCATTATTATGTCTCCCTTTTCTTTTCTGATATTGTTAATTTGGATACTGCTTCTGGGTCCTTTTATTAGTTTGTCTAGGGGTTTAATCTTTCTTGTTGATTCTCTCAAAGAACCAGCTTTTGGTTTTGTTGACTCTTTGTATTATTCTCTTTGTTTCTATTTGGTTTATTTTAGCCCTGAGTTTGACTATTTTCTACTTTCTACTCCACTTATGTGCGTTTGCTTCTTTTTGTTCTAGAGCTCTCTTAATTCTTATGGTTGACTCTATAAGAATTCCTAAAGTTTTAGTAATTATTAAGCTATGTTCAGGTAGTCAAAACTACTATGAGTATTCTGCCACCCTTCAAGTCTCATGAGTTAATTGCTTCTGAAACAGCAAACAATCTACTACTCAGAGCACATTCCAAGAGGTTGTAAAAACCATTAACCAAAGGTCATTGAAAGGGAACTAATGATTTTATATAGGTGTAAGCACAGAAGATAAAATATTGAGTGGATTTATCTATAAAAATTGCATTAACAAGCTAGTCAAATAGTTATGATTTTAGTTCTCCAGGAAACTGCAGAGCTGGTAACCAGATAATTGCTCCTAATGGATATGCATGTAAATATTCTCTGTTTTAAACTTTGTGTTTGTTTCATGATTTGAATTTATGTGTAGATTGTGGTGAACGTTTTACTATGTGATCATGAATTCTGAAAGTGGTACTGAGGACAAAGTACTGAGGACAAAGAAAAGAGATAGACCTTATCCCTTTTATTCTTAGAAGCCCTTATCCCCCTTTTTCTTGAGCCCTTATGCAGCATTTTCTTAAGCCTTCCCCGCCCCCTTTTCATAGGAAACATTTTTGAGAGAACTTAGATATAAAGGCTAAAATAATTTTTTTAAAGTAACCCCTTTTCTTCCTGGGACTTCAACTAGCAGGCTGGAAGTTAGAGCCCCAGTGATAGAAGAGAGGCTACTTTATTTAACCTCCTGCTGATTTATAATGAGGTGCTAAACAGTTTTCCCCACTCTCTTCCTGACACCTGATTATGAAGCCTCCACCTGCTCCTTCCCAGTTCCCTTCCTCCATCGGTTCTTATGACTATTTTATTCACCCTTTTAAGTCAGATTCAAACTTCCTCACTTGGATGTTCCTTCTTGTTTAGTTTTAGGGTCTGTGTAATGTTGCACGGTACCTGTATTTTAGGGCTGATATCCATGCATGGTATATATTCACTTATAAATGAATATTATTCATGTTGATTTATAGGATCTTGTTTTCTTGGTTTCCTCCATCTTTCTGGCTTTTATATTCTTTAAGGGTCCTGATTTGTGGGATATACTGAGCTCTGCGAAGATGGATTTGATGGAGCTAACACATTAAAGCTGAGTGTTCCACTCTCTCGTGTATGTGAATCTGTGCATCTGTTCCTATCTCTTGTGGGAGAAAACTTCTCTGATAATGGCTGAACAAGAGGATTGCTCTATAAATATAGCAAGATATCATTAAGATTCACTTTATATCTACATATGTTTTATTTTTTTGTAGACTAGTATTCCTAGTCTATTTAGTCTCTGATTCTTTATCATCCAAGCAGTCTTGGTTATGTGATCCATCCATGAAGTGACTTTTATAGGTACTATCTTTACCAGTAGAATCATGCTATCAGTTTGTGGAGAACAACCTATAATATTGGAGGTTTGGGTTGTTTGAGGAATCTACAGAATTCCTTTGGCCAACAACTGAATTACATGTAACACAATTCTGGTAGAGGAAGGTTCATTTGGTGACAAGAGATGACAAGTTGTGGCTCTGTCTCCTTAATTATTTGGTGATTTCATTTAGATCAGCTTCATATATGTCTATATTTTTGAAAATTTCAAGTGTACTTGGTTCCTATAGTGCCACTCGAATGGCTCTTGATTTCAGTTGTCTTTTGCTGTATTCCTTCCTTCAACCTCCTCTTAATACCCCACCTGATTCTTCTATTCTAGCTCCCCTCATTCATCCATGGCTATTACTTTTCATTCCTAGATATATCTCTCTATTCCTTCTACCTTACTCTATACCTCCATTTTGTAGTTCTATGTATTGAGGCTTGGTTATGATTGAACTAATGTTAATATCCACCTATAAGTGAGTATATGGCATTTTTGTCTTTCTGGGTCTGAAATGTCTCACTCAAGGTATCTCACTCAAGATGAAATTTTCTAGTTACATCTATTTCTTTATAAATTTCATGATGTCGTTTTTTTTAATGCCTGAGTAATTCTTCATTTTGTAAGTGTATGACATTTTTAAAATTCTTCTCTTGAAGGGCATTCAGTATTTTTCTAATTTCTGGAAAATATGAAAAGAGCAGCAGTGAACATGTTCTTAGTAGTAGGATGAAGTATACATTGGGTATATGCCTAAGAGTGGTAGAGCTGTACCTTGAGTTAGGTAGATTCTCATCTTCCTGAGTAAGCACAACACTAATTTCCTTAGTGATTGTAGGAGTGTGCACCCACACCAGCAATGGATGAGTGTACTTCCTGTGTGCCACACCTTTATCACCATGAGCTGTTAAATGCTTTGCTGAATTTAGTCATTCTGACAGATATGAGATAAAATCTCAAACAAATTTCTATTTTAATTTTATCTCTTTCTTAATGATGTTGAAAGTTTAAGTATTTCTTGAACATTTCAATTTCTTCTGTTGTGAAGTCTCGATGTCCCAGTCTAGGGGAATGCCAGGGCAGGGAGGTAGGAGTGGGTGTGCAGGTGGGGAAACAGCCTCATAGAAGCAGGGGGAGGGGGGATACAATAGAAGGTTTTTAGAGGGAAGCCAAGAAAGAGGATAACATTTAAAATGTAAATAAAGAAAATATCTAATAAAAATTCAGAAAAAAAGAGAATTCTCTTTTTAGATATCTACACATGATTTCTTGACATCTGTTCTGTTCGGATCTTTATATATGTTTGGATATTAAGCCTCTTTCTAATATAAGGTACATAAAAAATAATTTCCCATCTTGTAGGCTCAAACTTTCTTTGAATGATGGTGTTATTTGATTTGCAGAAGCTTTCAGTCATAAGGTTCTATTTATTAACTGTTAATGAGTTCCTGTGTTAATGGTGATTTGTTCAAAAAGTCTTGTCCTGTGCCAATGAGTCCTAGGCTATTCCCTGCTTTCTCTTCAGGGTATCTGGTTTATATTGAGGTCTTTGACTCATTTGGAATTCAATTTTGTGGAGGATGATAAGTATGGATCTACTTAGATGCTTCTACATCCAGTTTGACCAGCATTTTTTCTTAATGATGCTGCCTTTTCCCCTGGTTTGTTGCATTTTTCTTGGATATATTTAGGCGATGAATATTTGTTTGTTATCTTCCTGTGTGTGCATATGAAGATGTCTTGAAAATTATGTGGAGGTTCCAAGGAAAATTCTTTGGTACCTGTCTTCACCTTCTACCTTTCTGAGGTGAGTTGCCTTTTGTTGTTTTTTTCTCTGAATAAATCAAGCTAAATCATTTGGGGATTCTCCTATTTACACTACCCATCTGTCATACAAAAGAAACACTGAGATTTCTGATCTTCCTGTAATGCCTCCAAGTCTTATGTAGATTCTGGAATTCAAACTCAAGTCCTCTCTTTTGTTTGACATGTAGGTTCACCAGCTTGGTCATCTCCATAGCCTATAAATGAGTAATATAAAATATCCTATTCATGTTATTCCTATATGTCAATAATGTGATAGATACTTAGCTGTGCTTAAATGTACACATAACTAAATATAATACAAAATTTGTTATCTTACTTATATTAAAATGTCATGACATAAATGTATAATGCCAATTTTGGATGAGTGAAAATTCATGACATATCATTTATATTTTAGAAATTAGAAAACCATTCTAGAGTCAAAGAGTAAAATGGGTACTATATTACTCTGTAACAGGGAGTTTTTAAAAAATAATATACTACACAGAAAAAAAAATGACTATATGTGCTAGAGTTTGCTTTATTCTTTAAACCATTTAATTATGTGAAATTGCATATGATAAGATGAAAAAGGATATTTTTAAGAAGGAAATGTCAAGCAGGATCACTAGAATGAATATAGTTTTTGTACATTGAACACTCTCCACTAAGCCACTTTCCATTAATTTATTCTGGCCAACTAATCTAACAAATTAACCTGAGGGACAAATGGAATGAGAAACAGCACAATTATAGCGTCATAGCTTCCATTATGATTTCATTACTACTCTATTCTACTTAGATCCATACTAATAAGTCTGAAGAATAATTTTGACTCATAATTTACTGGAAATTTTTCTGCCAATAGCCCACTTATTTATCTTAATTATTAAAGAATTATATTTATCAATATATTTTAGTATAATTTCTGGGAAAGAAATTCACATTATTTCAAAGCAAGTGATAAAAACATTACAAATAAAAATATAAACAGCATAGGCAAACAATACAACTTTAAATATGCCCAAGTGTTAATGAGTGTGCCTGGTGAGGGTTTATCAGGGATGCAATATTATCCAATAACCCTAAGCTAATGGCTTCAGTTTTAAAAACTTTAGAATCTCTCTTACCCATCTGTATTTTCTTTATTTTGTATTTAATAGTACAATTTATAAGCATTCTTAAAGTTAAAGAAATTTATAGAAAATATATCTAGTTGGTTTATTTTATAGTATCTTTCTCAATAAAGATTTTAGATAAAAATCCAAGACATCATAATGATTTCTTATTATTACAATTTTAAGTGGCAAACATACTTACCAACCTGGCAAGCTTAAGTTTGCATTAATTGTGATATCTTCTGAGTTTTTTCAGCTACTTCCAGTGAATTCTTATCCATATAAAGTTTGTTTGTGTTATGTCAAACACCTCTAAGCACACCATTATTTTTTTCAGGATTTGTCTCTCAGTCTTATAACTAAATGTCCAAATATCTGATTTTTTTTGTCTGTATGACCAATTTCTTGATTTGAAGGCTACCGTACTTTCCACTTGCTTTCTGTTTAGTGTATATGTGGGAATTATAATTGCTTCCACATTTATCATTGATACTATGTCCAGCCAGGCTCCTAATCAATCTAAAGCTTATCTGTTATATATTGTTTGCCATAGTCATGTGCCTCTCCTTTGCATTAATTTGTTTTTATTGAATTTCTAATATTGGATTAGACTTCCCTTGAACAGAAGATGCAGTACTTACTAATCTTTCTATTTAATGCATTGCAAGGCAGGATAATGGAGACAGTACAGCTAATTGGGAATATTTTCTAATTTGAATACTGATTTTTTTCTTCATATACATAGAAACTCTTTAAACAAAGGTATACAAAATTCATAAACTCATTGGGTATTCTCCATGTTGGGTAATTTTTAATGTAATTGGATTAAGAATTTGGAATGGAAACTATTTTTAATCAAAGAAAGAACAGACAGTTAAAGTAAGAAATAAAGTTTATGGGATGGAAATGGAATGTTAAACTGTAGACTAAGGCTATGTGCATGTGACAAAAGGTAGATATGAATTCCAGTTTCTCTTCTTCATCATTTAGAACACTAATAGATCAAAATAAAAAGCTAGTATGCAATTTATACTATATTCTCATGAAATGGACATGGAAAACTTTGGACAACCACTACCAGATGCTGTCTTTTCACAAATGCTTGTCCAATGATCTTGGACATAAGAAAACCTGAGCTAAAATGATCTACATTTATATATTTGAATTGAGTATATCCATTATCATAATATACTAGCTGTCATAAATCATTTATGTGCACCCAGACTTACAAGGATCCAAAGATGCAGATTTCACCCAGAGATAAGATATTAACACAGTGATGAAGAAGAGAAATCAAATGTAATATACAATATGAAGTTTTAAATTAAAACCTTAAGAAAGGTAGCCAAGTTCTTAATTAAAAAGGAAATAATTCTGAATAAAATTAAATGAATATTAGCAATAATCAGTGTGGAAGTATTGATTAATAAATTCACTACAAATAAATCAATTCAAAATCAGGTTTTAATGTCAGTGGATATGTAAGATTGTGTATTTTAAATAAAAATACAATGAATTTTGTCTAATAATGACAACAGGGAACTTTAAAAATAATTTCTATAGTACTCTACTTTTATAAAATATATAGGTGAGACAAATGATTCTATAATCCTTTCAAATAAAATATGATTAAAGAGCCAAAGAAGTGAAAGGAAAGACAACTTAGAGAAAGCAATAAAATATAAAACACAATAAATATTTTTTATTAATCACAATAAATGTAAGTAATTAGATATAAACTTAGAAAACATGTATTTATTGTTTACAATGATCCTCTGATAAACTGCTTTGAATCAATACATCAGACTAAACATGCAACATGCATATTTGTAACTAGAAATAAAAAACTTTATGTTGATCCGCAAGTAAGTTTGCAAATAAAGACATACAGACACGTTGCAAAATATATCATACAGGAGAAATAGGTATGCTGAATGTTAATGGAGAAACTATAATTATAATGTCATAAGATGTACAGGCATACAATTTAATATGAAAACAGAATACTACTAATCTTATAGTTTTGACAAAAAAATAGACAAAATTGCCATTAGAATAGATTATTTAGATGGCTCATCTTAAAAACTATGAGCCAGATAAGGCAATCCAGTTATCACAAGGATGACAATTTCAAATCACTAAATTGATCATAATCTATCTCAATGTGATGACTGAACAAGAGTTTATAAAAAGGGATGCAGAAATTATGTGCAAAGACATTTTAGGCAGAAGAAATAGCCAGTGACAATGTTCTAAGGTGTGTCATGTTTACTGGGTACTATGGACAACAAAGAAAATGGTGAAGAAAGGAGGTAGGTAAAGGTAATTTTTTTCAAAAGGTATTTAGTGACTAGGGTTTAAGATCACTAAGAATAAAATGAAAGGTATAGGCTTAAAGACCTTCTGAGGATTTTCATTTCTGATGGCCTACTCAGGGATAAAACCGTCAAGGGAAACTAATGCAGAGAATGTCTTCTACAGTTTGTTCTTTAATCTTTTTAGATTATTGAAATGATGTTTTACACAGTATATGTTGAACTCCATGGAGCCTATGTAGGAAGCAATGGCAGCATGGCATTGGGACAGAAAATTTGCCATGATGGTGGGGAAAAATCATAAAGTTCATTCTTAGCCATAGATAGGCTGGTTGACAAAGAGTGACCGAAAATATGGGAAAACAGATGCTCATGAAATATTTTGTGTATATTGTGTGGATTTGCTATAAACCTGCCAATCCTTTGGGGTGCGTGCCAGGTGGAGTCACATGGGTCTTCATTTGGTCTAGGTTAATTACCCTCCATATGCTACTTTGCTAATTATTGTCCACATGGTACTTAGGTTAATTGCCATTGCATTTATACACACAGGTTAATCGCCTTCCACATGGTACTAGGCTAATTACCCCTCACATGCTACTAGGGCAATTATGCTTACATAGTACTAGCTTAATTATCCTCCACTTACTACTAGGTTAATTCTCCTTCACAGAGTACAAAGTTAATTACGCATCAGTTTCATATGATACCAACCAGTAGAAATATGCACTAAACAATAGAAGTATCAATATGTTACCCTAAGTTATTTAACCTTCATACGCTACTAGGTTAAATGCCCTCACATGGTACTCAGTTAATTATCCTTTATAAGACACTAAGCAAATTGTCCTTCAAATGATACTAGGGTAGTTATCCATCATATGGTACTAGATTTATTATCTAGGACCCAGGGCTACATTACCAACTACACAATAAGTTTCAATTCATTCAGATTCCGAAACCTCAGAGACAATCAGAGATATATCCAAAGTTATTAGTAATCTAAAGGGATTTGTGAGTTTTCCATGAGCTAACACAAAACAAATTCATTTTGGCAATCGTTTTGGCAAGAACTGTGTAACATGAATGATTAATCTTAATTATACAAGTCCTCAAAAGACAAAATGGTTTTACCCTTCCTATGGATACTATGCATGGACATTATGACATAAGCAACTAGCAGGCTCAATGTATAGTGTAAAAAGAGGTTTTCATTATTGCTTGAAAGAAAATAGCCTAAGGTCTCTTGAACACACACACACACACACACACACACACACACACACACACACACACAGAGACACACACACACACACACTTAAAATGGGGATCTCAAAGTCAGAGATTGGCTCAGAAGGACTGTAACACATTAATGAAACATTTATTTTGGCCTAGTTATACTCATTTTATACGTTTAGATTCCAGAAATTACAGAATATGTTTGTGTTGCTTTATCTTGTCAAAATTACTAATGTGTTGCAAGAATCATTGAAAACTGATACAACATTCAGCATGAATTTCATACTCTTTAGTTCAGGGAAGAATGTTTTATATAATGATTTTGGAAAATTTCAATGCCTTTTGAATAACTGGTCTTCAGAGTGCAAAGATTTTTGTGTGCTTATTGACATTGCAATCAAGTGGCCCTAAAAACAATCATAGTACCACAAGCTCATATGCCAATGTATTATATAATAAGATGAGATATATAAAAGAATAATGCTACTCTCCTTGGTTTGCCAATTGGCATAAAGGAAATTCATGGAAATCATAAACCTCAATATACATTTTTCTCTATGTCATGCATCTGTCATGTCTTGTACTCCAACTCTTCAGTCTCTATATGGACAGAGAGATGATCAAGATTTATATAATACAAGTTGTGTGTCCTCATTTTGACATTCAAAATTTAAGCTGAGACTCATCTTCAAATGAATCTATTTAAGTTGTCTCTAAAGATGCATTTAATTATAGAGTTATAGGATAATATATGGAAGATAGCTTACTCAATTGATACCATCATCAACAATAACAACAACAAAACAAAGTTTTTCCTCAGCTTTTGCTAGGCAATAATAATACCCTCTAAGATCTTAGTTTACAGATATGTTTTGATTCTCCAAGTTGTCTGTTCACTCTTTGATTGATTATTTTGATCTGCACAATCTTTTCAGTTTTATTAAGTACAAGTTGCTAATTTTTATTTTTGCTTCATAGTTAAATTGGAGTTAAATTGGGGTAAAAGGTATTTACCAATATTTTAAATTATTTTTTCATTTTTCTTCTGGTTGTCTCATACTTTCAAGTTGTATATTTTAGTATGCAATTCCAAGTGGTTTTACTCTCTAAGTTTGTAAACTCCCTTCTTTGTCAATTTCATATAATGTTGTAAAGCCTGAAACATAATATTATTACTTTTATAAATAGATGTCTCTATTGCAAACATCCACAGACTTTCAACATAATAGATTATCCACTGAGTCACATATTACACTAAAATTCTAAATATCAATTCCTTGCTTATAATAATTCTTCAATATCTTTCAGCATTTTAAAATAAATTCTATATCCCTAGTGCCTTTTTTTATGAATCACAGAATATATTTTCTAATTTCAACCTCTTAACTACCGTCTGGTGTTCTTTCCATCTACATTCTAAGTTAAAACATAGATATAAATCCTTTTAATGGGTGTACTCTAGCCTTGATTTTACAATATAACCTGGATGCTTTATGACATGTCTGGGAATACACACCTTTCTAAATTCCTTGCCAAATATTAATTAGTAATTTTATTGCTACATTTTAAGACCAAGGAGTTCACTTATATTAAGAAATATTATGGGACCCTTTCTTCATTTTTTTTTTTTTTTTTTTTGGCTCTACAAAGAACACTAAAACAAGCATTACATTTTTTTCCACAAAGAAATAGTGAGTTACATCTCATGGAAAATTGCAGCAGCAGTCTTTCTGCTTACATTATATATAACATTTTCTTCTCCTGTGGAATCACAAATTATTTTGCCACTGTTATTTAATACACTAGAATTGTACAACACTTATTATGTGATAAACTTACCCTTTCCTCAGTATGTTGAAATAATATCTCTATAAACAGACATTCTGTAAATGATGCAGAATTTCCACTTTGGTCTGTGATATCTTTCCAAGATAGCTTTCTCCTCTTTTCCCAATCCAGCATTCTCTGATCCCCCTAGAAAAGCTTCATTGTTGTACACAGGAAGAAATATGCACAGTATTATTTATTCTTATGAAATTATAAGTACTTTCTATTAATAAATATAGTATGTATCTTTATCACTAAATTTCAAGAGATAATGAGGAAATCCTTAAAAATTTCACTCATATTGTCCAATATTTGAATGACTAAAACTTATTTTTATTGCATATTTTATTTATTTACATTTTAAATGTTACCTCTTTCCTGGTTTTCCCTCCAGAAATGCCCTATCCCATCCCCCCTCTCTCTGCTTCTATAAGGATGTTTGCCCACCAACCCACCTACTCCCACCTCCCCACCCTGGCATTTGCCTATACTAGGGTATCCAGGCTTCACAGGACCAAGGGACTCTTCTCCCATTAATGCCAGACAAGGCTATCCTCTGCCACATATACATCCGGAGCCATATGTTCTTCCAAGTGCACTCTTAATTGGTGGTTTAGTCCCTGGGAGCTCTGGGGGTAATCTGGTTGGTTAATATTGTTGTTTTTCCTATGGGGTTCAAACCCTTTCAGCCTTCAGTCCTTTCTCTAACTCTTCTGTTGGGGTCATTCCAATGGTTGGTTGAGAGCTTCTGCCTCTGTATTTCTCAGGTTCTGGCAGAGCCTCTCAGAAGGCACCTATATCAGGCTCCTGTCAGCATGTACTTGTTGGCATCCACAATAAAGTCTGTGTTTGGTGACTGTATATAGGATGGATCCCCAGGCGGGGCAGCTTCTGGATGGCCTTTCCTTCAGTCTCTGTTCCATACTCTTTCTCCATATTTATTTTAGACAGGAGCAATTCTGGGTTAAAAATTTGGAGCTGAGTGTGTGGTTCCATCTCCCAACCAGGTGCCTTACCTAACCTCTGGATATGGTCTCTATAGGTTCTCCCTCCCCTTTGTTGATCATTTCTGCTGATCTCATACCAATTGGATTCTGGGAGCCTCTTGACTTCCTGGGGGCTACCCCCAGTTCCCCATCTCCCATTGCTACACACCTCTGTTCAAATTCATGACCCTCTGTATATCATCTTCCCCCACACAATATAAAAAGCAGAAAATTCTTATTTCACAGAAAAATGTTGTTTTATTGCCATCTTACAGATAGTTCCATGTTACTGTTATTCAGAACAATATTTAAATCATTACTTGTGAGAAATTGCTTTTAAAATGATTATAAGTTTTCTTTTACTCTTTTCGTATATGACTAATTACCAAGTAATTCTTTAAGAGTTGTTATAATCCATTTTCATAGACTGGAAAAGTGTTCAGTGGTGAAAGCACTTGTTTTACTAGCATAAGTATTTATGTCTGATTCAAAGCATCTAGGAAAAAGCCAGGATGAGCATATACCTTTAATCCTGGTTCTGAGTACTCAGACAGGAGGATACCTGCGTCTGTTTCACTAGTCTAGTTGAATCAGTGAGAAACATCTTCAGTGAAAAGACAATGTCTCAAAATTTTAGATAGAAAGAAAGTAAATGGACAGTCAACCCAGATGTATGATCTCTTTGCATGCAGGGTCACGTGTATCAGTAGATATATACATTCATCGTCATCATCATTATCATCATCATCATCATCATCATCATCATCATCATCATCATGTAATATGAGAGAATATGTCCATACACTCCTATATAATAAAGATGATGGACATTTCCTACTTAAAACTTAAGGCACATGGTAGAAAAGCTCTCCATTTTCTATTTACTCAAGAATCCATTCTTTTATTTTATTTATTTTTATATTTATTTATTTATATATATACTTTTAGTGCTTCAAGAGAGGGTTTCTCAGTGTATTCCTTGCTATCGTGGAACTTGTTCAATAGACCAGAGATACCCCTAATTCTTCCTCCTGAGAGTGTTGGACTTAAAGGTGTTCTATGTCCCTTACCAGCTGCAGCTATAAGAGTTGACTTTGTACCTTTCCTGGAAACACAGTAGAGCTGGTCCTTATGGCAAAGACATAAGTAAGCTAGCCTTAGAGGTGTGAGAGTGTTAGAGCTGACCCAACTACACTCTGGCTGAAATACTGGGTGAACTAACTAGAACAGTGCTGGAGAGTTGACTCTAGTGATTTGGGAGTAGCAGAGCTGGCAGCCTGACCAACTTGGTTATATTCATGCCCAGATCCAGGGCTTTGTGTTGGACCACCTCAAAATCAACACCTCATCTATGAACTCTTGGGGCATGTGAAAGGGTCAGTCCTGCAGAAACAAAGCTGCAATATCTCCATGACACAGTCCAGCAAGAAAGTAGCCAAGAGGAGTCCTGGTGAGGATTCAGTATTGATGATGAAACAAGAGTCTTCAAACTGGGTCAGTGTCTCATTGAAATGATCATTTGTGAGTGTAGACAAAATTGCGAACCACTGTATTACCCTATAGCTTCTCTGATGAGATTTCTATTCTTTGTTTTGTTGATTTTTAATTTTTTTTTTAAATTTCTTTCAGAGAAGTAGTCTCAAGAGCAGCAGATCCAAAGTGATAGGGAGCTGAGTGGGATTGGTGGTCACCATGGAAAACTCACAAAGAATTAATAAAATGATGAGCCCATCTCCAGCAGGAAGACAAGACATCGAGTGAGGGATGGGGTTGCCATCCCACAGTCAAAATGCTGACCCATAATTGTTCTTGTCTGAATGAACTGCAGGGATGGAAATGGAGAGGAGTCTGAGGAAAAGAAGGTTCACCAACAGGTTCAAAGGGGGATCCAGCTCAAGAGGATGTCCCAAGGTCTGCCACTATTACTTACACTATGGAGCGCTCACAGAAAGGGACCTATCATGACCACACTCCACAAGACCCAATAAGCAGCTGAAAAAGTGAGATGCAGATATTTGCACCAATCTAAGGGAGAGAAGCTAATGACTTCTATGGTTGAATTAGATAAAAGCTAGAAGAAGCTGAGGAGAAGGGTGACCCTGTAGGAGGACCAGTAGTCTCAATTAACCTGGATCTCTGAGATCTCTCAGACACTGGACCACCAACCAGACAGCATACACCAGCAGATATGAGGTCCCAACACATATACAGCAGAGGACTGCTGGGTCTGTGTTCATTCAGAGATGATACATCTAACCCCCAAGAGACTGGAGATCCCAGGGAGTTTAGAGGTCTGGTTGGGTGGAGGGGTGAGGGGTGTAGACATCCTCATGGAGACGGGGTTGGGGAAAAGGTATGGAATGTAGAATAGTCAGAGGGAGATGGGGGGAATCCAGAGGGGAATAAATAAATAAATAAATAAATAAATAAATAAATAAATAAATAAATAAATTTTACCAAAAAATAAGAAAAAAAAGAAAGAAAATAGACTACTCTTTTTATACAAAGCTTCATTCATCTGAATGCTCCTTCTCTTCATCAGTTCTCCATGTGAACTTGTTTGGAATCCTCAGGCTTCACTCATGTTTTCTTTCTTTTTTTCTCCATGCTTCTAAGGTAACTATTAAAACCATGGGCAAAAACAGGGGCATATTAATATTCATCCACATATTTCAACAACATAATTGAAAATCACTTAAACCTGTATCTCTCTACATAGATTGTTTATATCATGTACTCTCAGTTGTTCTTCTTTTCGTTTAAATTTAGCCCTTGATTTCTTATACAAGCCAACATTATAACTCCCCTGTTAAACTGCTTCATACCACAATGTATGATTCCAGTTAGTACACAGCTAAGTTGTGATTGTTTATTAGCTCAGTGGTTAAAAATTGACTCTTCAAAAATTGCCTCTTCAAAGGTTATTCAGGCAAATAGAGTATTCAAATTATGTATAGATGTTTTTAATTTTAATTTGTTAACAATTTATTGTGATATGGATTATCTGATTTATATACAATTATTGATTATATACAATTATCTGATTTATATACATTGACTGAATGTTTCAGTCAATATAAAGTTTTTAGTTATAAATAATTCAGTATTTTCTACTCTAAATTGTATATACTTTAACATATTCATATGGCTTAAGAAAAATCCTATATCCAAATAATAAATAATTGATTCGAAGTATCAGTACCCTTTTTGCTTCAACAAATCTCTCTATTTTTCACTCATTTCCCAGGTAAAATTATGATCTGATTACTCTGCATCTTACTGTAGCACTCTGAGCAATTTGAATAGGGTTGCCTTTGAAAAAATTGATATTGTATGGTTTTCAAAGGTATATTTTAGTAACATCAGATTATTTTCTTTAGATACTCGTCTTCTAAGTACTATGATTAAGACTGTAAAAAGGACTTGTGCTGTTATAGACCTGTAATTTCTCACATGTATTTTTTTATATCATAATTTGTGAGGTACAAAAAAGCTATTAGGAGCAGTGACAATGTTGAATGACATAGGATAGGGGTTGGTGTTTGGCAAATGTGAACTTTTATGACAGTTCTGGGACCCTGATCTCTTTTTGGAATACTATCATAACTGAACTTTGTGAAAAGAATCCAGTTATTTTATGTAAAATATTGTATTTTACATATTCATAAAAACTTTTCAAAACAGTTCTCTATGTCTTCTAATATGAAAGGCAACAATTATATTTTTAAAATGTATTGTTAAAATTAATTTCAGTGTTTATCATTTTGTTCTTCCATAATATTCCAAATGTGGTGGCATGTTGAACTCCATTTCCTCAGACTAAGTACTTAAAAAATTATTTTTAATTTTTTAAGAGTAGTAAGGTTATGTTATAAATGGAACTGTATTCCCCAACATTTATTTATTGATGTACTAATTCTTGAAATATTTCCATGTATAGATAGTATCTGTATGGAGGAAATGAAGTTGAAATGTTTACATATAATAATGACTCTAATCTGATGAGCCAGTTTTCTTCACAAAAAGAGGAAATGATACCAAGGATGTCTCTATTAACTCTATGGACTTCTGTCAGAAGACTTTAACACAGCTGAAGAAACAAAAATAGTAATAGCAAAAACAAACAAACAAAAACCCAAAAAAACATAAAACAAAAAATATTAAATGAAAAAAACTCTAACAAAATATGCAATGAACAGAAAGCTAGGTCATAGCAAGCCAAGAGAGATCTTACCAATAGTATCGGTTTGCATAATAAATGCTCCACGAGAGCTCAGGCATTTAAATACTTGGTCTCAAGGTAGTCTAAGCAGCACTGCTTGTTTCTAGTTTCGTTTCTAGTTTCTAGTTTCTAGTTTCTAGTTTCTAGTTTCTAGTTTCTAGTTTCGTACTTTTGGTTGACGATATGAAACCAGAGCTCCCTGCTCCTACAACCATGCGTTTTCTCACTGTCCTGGCTCCTAAGATGAATTCTAGCACCCTAGAACCATAAACCAAAGGAAATTATATTCTCTATAAGTTGTGTGTTCAGGGTGTTTTATCAAAGCAATGCAAAAGTAAATAACAATCCAAAAGTAATAATAAGTAGTATACATTAACTTTTCCCTGACTAGTTCCTATGACTCTTGAAAACATACATTTTAGGCCAACTGGGCTGTCCATGTTTTAAGGTATCCTGAACACAATAGCACAACAAATGATTCAATTATCTTGAATATTTGAGCTAAGACATACAGTTACTATTCTGGATGGATGAAAATACTGACCACAGTGCTTTCAGTATTTTTTTCAGATATGCCAAAAATCATATCATAGATATTAGTTTTTACTATTCCACAGAGAGCAGGCTTCCTGAAAATGATTTGCATTTTCCTGATTATATAAGTTTTTTTAGAGATATTAATACTATATTTCCTCTTAAGTCTTACTGACCTATAATATGCAACTACTAATATTTTGAAGAGGATTTTATCATTTAACATGGCTAAATAATGTGATTTCAAGCACACTTTTCCAGGAGAAACTAATAACTAATAATTAAAAGAAATCACATGTACCTCTTGGAACAGTTTCGTAATTGCAACTCATTACACCAAATTGCAACTTATTATTTCCATTATAATTTCCAAAATAGACTTTGTAATGGTCTTTCTGACACTTTTACACATTGTAACACTAATTTATAATATTTGGTAATCAAGATTCTTATGTAACAAGCTTCCATGCTGTACATTGCACAGCAAGAATTATTTTCTAATTTCAGAATTTATTGGAAGTATCAAAGCAGGCTTTCCATCTCTCCTTAATAGCTCACCAAAGCTTACGTGAATGGAAGCAGATGGATTCAGTTTCTAACCTTTTTTCCTGATTTTTTTAAAGTTAATCATTATGCTTGTAATAATTTGTGATACAGTATTTCAATATGCTTTATGCTTAAGGAAAAATCACTCTACTAAAATATTACAAAATAAAAATGTCATTCTACAATGAGTCCATATCTCTCGTTATAAGTAAACTCCCTGGCATTTAAGTAGAATGCAGAAAATATTAAGTTATAATTCTATTTTATGAATCAGCTAGGCTACTCTAAGTCTAGTGAGCAGATATTAAGCATACAATTTATTCTAAATACCCCAAAAATTATGCAATGGCTGGAGAAATGACACTAGCACATTTACATAGAGAAGTGAGCATGTTCTCTCTCATATATATAAATAGTGACAACAGAACACCAATGTTTAGTATTTTAAAGAAAAGGAAGCCATAAAAGGGAGCCTATAAAACAGAGATTGAAAATTTTGAATGATTTTTTCTTGTCTTAAAATTTTTAGTAATAACTAGTGTAGCTTACTTACATGAAGGCATGTTTTGCTGTTTTCTAGCTTATGAGATTTCTTAGGATATATATTTTTTTGCCAGCTTGAAGCTTGCCATTTTATGGCAAATTTCAGCATAAAATATCTAACATCATACCCAATATCCACATCAATATATTTGGAAGCTAGGATTCTAAGTTAGATCAAATAATCCTTTTTTAGTATTTTCTCAATCTTTTTTCTTTACTCCATGACTGTATAGAATTTAGACAAATCTGACATACTTCTCACACTTCAGTCCTTCTGTTTTTGCACATGCTTAATCAAAGCCAGTTTTGGTGAGAATATTCAAAGTGTCAATCCCTATCCTTATTTTTAGCACCTCTTTGTATTCTGAGTTATCCTTTTCTTTCTGTGCATACTTGGCTATGTCCAGGTTAAAATTCTCATGTGAGCACTTTTATTTATGAAACCCACTAACCAAATACTATGTTACTCTTATATCTATTTTCACATTATATCACCATTTCTACATCATTGCAATCATACAACTATTCCTTATTCAATTTTACTAAAAAATTACAAATTAAAAAGGTCATTCTATAATGAGTCCATATCTCTCATTATAAGTAATCATTTTTACTCTGACCTTACTGTCTTCTCTCCAGTTTTGCAAACTGAATCACACAGGTGGAACTGCCACAATAGATGTCAACAGGTGACAAACTATAGCTTATTCTTGAGTGTCCTCCCTGGAGCCTTTGCTGTATCATTTTACCTGTGTTGAAACGCTAAGTGTCTAATATACTCTGCTTGTCTCCTATCCTTAGTGATTCTATTCTGTCTTAGTAGACACTATAACTCTTGGCATACTATTTTTTTCCAAAACTGACACAAAAGCTTATATATATATATATATATATATATATATATATTTTTAATTTTTATTTATATTTTTTAATTTTTATTAGGTATTTTCTTTATTTACATTGCAAGTTTTATTCACTCTGAAATCCCCACTATCCCTTCCCCCCTCCCTCGCTCCCTTCCCCACCCATTCCTGCTTCCCTGTCCTGGTATTCCCCTACACTAAGGCATCAACCCTACATGAGACCAAGGGCCTCTCCTCTCATTGATGCCCCACACGACCATCCTCTGCTACATATGCAGCTAGAGCCATGGGTACTTTTTGGTTAGTGGATTAGAATCTGGGAGCTCTGGGGGTACTGGTTGGTTCATATTGTTGTTCCTCCTGTGGGGCTGCCAAACCCTTCATCTCCT
Source organism: Montemys delectorum (assembly GCA_019843815.1). Lineage (NCBI taxonomy): Eukaryota > Metazoa > Chordata > Mammalia > Rodentia > Muridae > Montemys > Montemys delectorum. The sequence goes on along the minus strand of JADRCD010199354.1, from coordinate 724 downwards.
CTGGATTATTTTCTAGCTCCTCCATTTGGGGCTTTGTGCTCAGTCCAATGGATTGCTTTGAGCAGCTACTTCTATATTAGTCAGGCACTGACAGAGCCCCTCAGGAGAAAGCTATATCAGGCTCCAGTCAGTAAGAACTTGTTGGCATCCACAATTGTGTCAGGGTTTGGTAATTGTATTTGGGATGGATCCCTAGGTGGGAGAGGCACTGGATGGCCTTTCCTTCAGTTTCTGCCCCAAACTTTATCTCTGTATTTCCTACCATGGGTATTTTGATCCCACTTCTAAGAAGAACCGAAGAATCCACACGGTGATCATCCTTCTTGAGCTTCATGTAGTCTGTGAATTGTATCTTCGATATTTTGAACTTCTGGGCTAATATCCACTTATCAGTGAGTGCATGCAATATGTGTTCTTTTGTGATTAGGTTACCTAACTTAGCATGATATTTTCTAGTTTCATACATTTGCCTAAGACCTTCATGAATTCATTATTTTTAATAGCTGAGTAGTACTCCATTGTATAAATGTACCACATTTACTGTATCCATTCCTCTGTTGAAGGACATCTCGGTTCTTTCCAGTTTCTAGCTATTATAAATAAGGCTGCTATGAATATAGTCGATCGTGTGTCCTTATTACATGTTGGAGCATCTTCTGGCTATATGCCAAGAAATGGTATAACTGGGTCCTCAGGTAGTACTATGTGAAATTTTCTCAGGAAC
>JADRCD010199351.1:0-13708 GCA_019843815.1 Montemys delectorum | reverse complement strand
TCCCTTCTCAAAGGAGAAATAGATAGTAGATTAAGTGGTGTGGGGGTAAGAACAACTGGGAGGATAGAAGGGAAGCTTCAGTCAGGATATTAGTAACTAAATTTATTAATAAAATTAATGTAATGGCCTAAATGTCTTCAATCTGAAACCTTACTTATTACTGTCTTCCTGAGAAGTGCCTGCTGTAAGAGGCATAATTATATAGTAATTGGCAAGAGGTGTGACTTTATGATTATTGATAACTTTATTGCCTCTAGAACTACATTTTCATTTAAAGCAACATTCAATTTGTCTTTGTTATAAAGGTATTAGAGGAGCACAAAGAATACTTACATTGGTTATGGATTGGCTGAAGTTTTTCATATCTATCTGAAGGAAATTACCAATAATCGGGAAAGGAGTGGGACCAGGAGGGAGCTTACTTCTCCCAGAGCTTTCTCTCCATAGTGAGAGGAGAATGAGAGAGGAGAGAGTGAGCACCAAGAATGTGACCAGATCCATGGAAACCCTCCTTATTTACCCAGTTGTGATCAGGCATCACTGACCTTTTATAACAATGAAACATGTTCCCCTTTGAGTATCATTGAGTAATCCATTAGGGAATGTTTAATCTCTCTCTCTCTCTCTCTCTCTCTCTCTCTCTCTCTCTCTCTCTCTCTTTGGAGTAGACTTTGTCCATTTGATAGAGATAAGAACAAGATGTAATTTACTCTTGATCTTCACAGGGTTCCCATTTGAATTTCTGGTTAACAGTGCTGATTCATGTCCAAGTACTATTAATATATGTAAACAAACATGTTTCTAATGTGCAGTTATACCTGAAAAGTAATAGATTAATTTTGAAATGCAAGAAAACACCTCAACCATTACATCTCAGGTTAGTGGCCAGGTGGCCATTAATGACTTATGTCATACATAATTTGAGAAAATTGTTATACTCCATGAAATATGTTTATTCCTTAACAAAGTCATATGATATAACATAAGTAGGCCTCTAACTGACAATTCTTCTGCTACATTGTACCATAGCTAAAAATACTTTTATGTACCACATGATCATACATAAAGTTTTTTGCTATAGTAAACATGCCAACGTATTTTGTTCAATAATGTAAGCTTTATAGCTTTTTTCTTATTAAACTCTTAGCCAATATAAAGCTAAGAAAATGAAACGTACATACCAGTTAAACATCTTATCTCAATCATGAAAGACCAGTATTTTTGCTCAAACTAGTGGAACAAAAAGTACTGTTAGTTTCTCAAATCTCATAGATGGAAGAATTTAGAATTCACTGTGACTAATGAGCATACTTACTACCCTGAATTTACTATAGATTCTTAAAGAAAAGTCTTAGAATTTTTCACTTTCCACTAATGAACATGTAGAACTGACTAAGCACAAATCTACATAGAGAAAATAACAATAATTGACACTGCCTAAATCTCTCCAAAGAGCACCATCAACTGGGTACCAAGTGTTCAAATGCATACACCTAAAAGGCAACATTTTTAACTCACACACCTGCTGCATTTTCCATTGTTCCCTACACTAGAACATTAAGCACAATTAAATCCACAATTTCTGTACTTTGTATTGTAACACTACATTGATCATAACCACTATCATCAACAGTAAACATGAATCTAGTTAATAATTATATCATTGTTTTAAATAAGAACTCAAAATATTTGCTTATTTTGTAATGCTTAGAATGTCAATGGTCAAATATCATGGTGATCCTCATTATTTACAGCAGAAAAAGAGCTAATTTCTTCCTTTCATATCATATTACTCTAACCCACCCCCCCCAAAAAAAAACCAGATTTGGATTAATTAATCTCAGATAACTTTTTTGCCTGGAAGCAAAATTGTGCTGCTGCAAATTCACTAATTTATAAGCCAGTATGAAGAATTGGATAAACATTTTTTATATGAAATGTATGAATTGCAAAATACTAGAAAGAGATGTCCTCTGAACACAACTAGTCAAAATTTTGCTTTGCTTTTTATTTAAGGATCTGTTGATGAAGCATGGAGTACCACCAATTTTCCTATCAAAGATGAATTGTCTCTTGTGAAAACTTTTTCTTGACCTTTTACTTCATTTCATTTTTTGGCTTGTCTCTTTGCTCATCTTCACTTATTTTTTTTACAATATTTTGATATTTTATAAAAATTATTACTGCATATTCATTACACAATTGAATAGAATTCATGTCACCAATTTATTCAAGTATATCATGACGTTAGCATTATAAACACACTTTCTTTACCAGGTTGTTTCTTCCTCATTGTGACCCCTAGTCATCTTTCTCTTCTGAAATAGTCCCTCTTTCATGTCATAGAGTAAACTCTCTGCCACAGGGAGGTGGGGGAATAAGGGGTGGGAAAGTGAGACCCACAACACAACAGAGCTCAGGTACTCTGAACAGGTGGTTGCAGGAGATTGTCAAAGTACTCTCAACTCTGCCTGGTGGGCTACTATCTCTGTCCACAGCGGGTGGAAAGGGTGCAGTCCCATGGGTTCTGAGTTGGGGGCATCTCAGGTGCCAGTGGATACTGAGAAAGAGCTAAGAACAAATGGTGGGGATGGGCCATGGAAACAGCTTAGTCAGCCCTGTGGAAAAAGGGAGAAAGGGGCCTGGAGAAAAGGGTTGCCCAATGGTTCCAGCATGAGCATGGGGTGAGAATCTTTGGTCCAATGTCATTTGTAGAAAAGCTGGAAGTCCTTCTTGCAGGAGATTAGACATGTGGCTCTTTAGAGGAAGGCCTGAGCCATTGTTCAAGAACTGTGAGTCTAGATAAAAGGAGGTAGTCCATTGTCTTTAGCCATTTATTGTAGAAAAGAGAGAGAAAGAGAGAAGGTCACATATCCATGGTCATATGGAGAGAATGGAGAAAGAGGGGGAGAAGGAAAGCAAGAGATGAGAGTAAGGGCAAGAAGTTAGGAGGAAGAGAGAGAGGAGGAGTCAAGCAGTTACTTTTGTAGTGGGCTTGGCTACCTTTCAGTTCCCAGGGGCAGGACATACCTGGTTGTAGTCAAGTCACTGTGAGGATGGAATCCTGCCAGAATACTGGGAACTTGGGGCATTGTCTAGCCAAAGGATAATGGAGTTGGAGGACTTGAAGTGTCAGGTGTCTAGGTCTGGGGGCTTAGCTTTTCTGTTCCATCCATTGTAGAATTTTCTCCATGGTCTCTGGAATAAGACTCACTCAACCAGAATACAGACTGCCTTTCTCCACCCAACAACTCTCTATTATAGAAATTATTCAAAGAGGAGGCCCCAGGGTGTCTATGGGAGTGACTCTACCTGAGATTACTAGCACTGGGGAATGTGACATCTGAAGTGACCACTGTCTGCTGTCAGGCAAGACTCACAGTGGAAGAACAAGGATAGCAGCTCACCCACAGAACTTTCAACCTTAAAGGTATCCTGCCTACAAGATGAGCAGGGACAAAGATGGAGCAAAGAAGGAGGAAATGGATGACAAATGACTGGCACAAATTGAGACCCATCCCATGAGCAAAATCCAACCCCTGGCACGATTAAGGATACTCTGCTAACCTTCCAGGCATGAGCCTAACATAACTGTCCTATGAGAGTCTACACCCAGCAATCAATGGGAACAGAATCAGAGACACACAGCCAAATATTAGAGCTTGAAAATCCTTATGAAAGTGTGGGGGAAAGGATTGAGGGACTCTAAGAAAATGGGAACTTCAACAGAGTCAACTAAATTGAACTTTGGTGATTCCTAGAGACTGAACCACCAACCAAATAACAAGCATGGATTGGACATAGCGCTAACCACACACATATGTAGCAGATATGCAGCTTGGTCTTCATTGGGTCCCCCAACAACCAGAATAGAGAATGTTGCTAAACATGTTTGCTGCCTGTGGATCCCATTCCCCTAATTGTGTTGCCTTGTCTGGTCTTAGTTTGAGAGGGTTGTGGGAAAGTGGACTGGGAAAGTAGCCGGATCTCTGGTTGAGCTAAGGCTAGAAGACCCAGAAACCTTGAAAGGGACAGTAGGAACTTTGCCTGTTCCCAGGCACCAGACCTCTGTCACTATCCCCCAAAATTTGTTGCCATCAGTCATATAAAGGAAACATACACTCCACACATGTAGATGAGGCATCATTAATATCTCATATGACAATATGAAAAGAGACATGATCTATGGTCACATAAGAGGAAGACAAAGACCTCCTTGGTAATGAAGTACATAGAGGCCTGGAGGGCATAGCCAAAAAGACTTCCTTCCCAGACATTTCTCCCTGAAAAAATGTATTTAATCTCAGGCCCACCCTGAGAAAAGGGGCATAGATTTACACATCTACTTCTCATCATGGCAGTAAATGGTTTGGAAACACAGACTGTCTCTTTTCATTGAGATCCAATGTGGGGAGCCATGGAAAAGGTCTTTGCCTATAGACCCTCTATGTACTCTCTCATAGAATGTCTCTCTGCACTTCCAGACAGGATCTATCAGTACCAAGTCTTCTACCATCGAGCCAAGGACTCATCTCTGTGGAACCAGTCAAAGCTCCCCTTTTCCTCCAGGCCCAACTAGATCCAGTCTGCTGGCCCAGATACCATTCTCAGCTATTCTGAAACTTTTATTAGTGCCTGGATGTCCAGGAGCCTGGGAAGTGCACTGCCCCCACCATCTTTGCAGGATTGGAGACCCTCAGCCTACTACAGCTGTTCCAAGTCTCAGAGTGTGCTTTTGCACCCCAAGTGGTACCTCCATGCTTCCCTGCCTGGCTTGGCTTGAGATAAGCTCAGTCAAACTTGCCTAGGCCTGCATTCCCTGTGTCAGAGCAGACACAGTACCCACAACCCTATAATTGGCACTCATAGGAGAAAAAGGTGATGACTTTAGCTGAAATATCAAACGAAGGGTAGAGAAAACCTGAAGAGACAATCTCCAGTAGATAGACAGGGCTCCCATTGGAGGGATGGGGTCATCCATGCATCTCAAAATTTTTAATTTAGAAATATTCCTGTCCAAAGAAAGACAGGGACAAAAAAATTGAACAGAGACTGAAGGAAAGGCCATCCAGAGACTGCCCCACCTTGGGATCCTTGCCATCTGCAGATACCAAACCCTCACACTATTGCAGGTACCAAGAAGTGCTTGCTGGTAGGAGAATGATATGGCAGTTCCCAGAGAGGTTCTACCAGCACTTGACAAATACAGATGCAGATACAACCAATCAGTGGACTGAGCCCAGGGACATCAATGGAAGACCTAGACGAAGGACTGAAGGAGCTCAAGGGGATTAGAAACCCATGAAAGTACAATATCAACTCACTGGACCACCCATAGCTCCCAACGATGAAACCACCAACCAAAATGATCAGAAGTGCACCCTCATAGAGCTCATAGAGGCAAAAGGGAGAAGGGGATGCAATGAGGTTCTGTAGAGGGGTAACAGGGAAGAATAATATCATTTGAAATGTAAGGAATAAAATTATTAATAAAAAAGAAGTATAGTGTTATAATAAAAGGAAAAAATAACTGTAAGTCAACACCTTAGTCAAATTTATCAATGGATGCATTTTGTAAAGTGTATATAAAATAAGGAGAAATCTTAGGCATAGGTCTCAGATGCTTCCTGACATTTTGAGCATTTTGGTTATTAGAAACTAGGAATCTATTTATATATCTGAAAATGTACCCTAATAATCATAAAGAAGTTAGATCACATCAGAGTTTGAGCAAGTGCAAACAAGGGGATAAGATGTACAGAGGTCATTTTGTTCTAGATTTGCAACATTCTTCTTCACAGCATGAAAGTTCTTTTTTTTCTAAATTGAACAAATACTTATTAAACAATCCTGAACTCAATATTATTATTTCATAAATTGGACAGCATAATTTTTTCCTATGTCAAATGTATAGAATTGAGATAAATAGATTTATACATATATCACAAGTATTTTTATTATAAAATAGAATTAGTAAATAAGAGATAAATGGGGGTTTTCAAGCCATAGGATAATTTCAGGCCAACTGACAGGTACTTATCAGTGGAAATGTGGGTGGGAAGCACTTGCAACCTGCACATGGCACTTGTTACCAATGATATAATGTGATGAGTTCCCACACTCTAAGAAGAATGGAAGTTGCCAAATGGGTTTGTGTCTGACTAGTGAGGACCAGGAGCATCAGAGAGGTTTCTGCTCATTTCCTCTGAATCACATAGGTAGCACATCTATAGCATAACCAAAGGACACTTTACCCCAAGATGACAGTGTGTGATTGTATACAATACTGCAAGATTTGTAAAACTTTATGAGAAGAACCCTTATGTTCTAATCAGTCTGTCAACCTTCACACATTACTCTTCTTTCAGGGAAGTGTCAAGGTAGAATCTGAAAACTAATATTTTTTAAAAAGTTGCGTTGACAGTACCTAGCTTTCTTTAACCCATACAGTGGAAGAGATGCAAAGACTTGAATAAATATTTTATATTAATATATGAATTGGTTTTGTTGTCTTTCTTAGTTAATACTTTGATCACTTTATTAGCCTGGGCTAAAATGATTTTTTTGTAACATATATTACATATAATATTATGTATTATAATGTATATAATATTTAAAATTCAGACTAACTGTTGAATCCCAGTGTTTAATAAGCCTTCCTATTTTAACTAAATTATTAGTTTTCTGACAAAAGTTTGTGATCAGACTGGGTGGGGGTGGCACACGCATTTAATCCTTGCACTTGGGAGGCAGAGGCAGGCAGATTTCTGAGTTCGAAGCCAGCCTGGTCTACAGAGTGAGTTCCAGGAAAACCAGGGCTAGACAGGGAAACCCTCTCACAAAAACAAACAAACAAAAAAACCAGTATGTGATCAGATCATATTATAATAAACATTTATTTGGTAAGTCATGTTATTTACATGAAAAAACTAAAAAATTTGCTTTAGCAAAAGAAGTACAGTTTTAATCCATCTCCCTCTATCAAAAGCCTGCTCCATAACTGAAGTCAAAATCCCATTAATTACATTGATAAAAGGGGTGGAAGAGATACTTTCTAAACTTCCACAGGAAGACTGACAAATTGGCAATGGTTAAGTACATAATAGACAAAACTCAAAAGTACTGCACTGTGTGACAGGGGATCACACCAGGAAACTTTGTAGGTTGAGCAGGATCAGTGTCTCTGACACATGGGCACCCACCTGAGATGGTAGGTGGCTCCTTGCTTCCTGACAGATCCTTGGCCTGACATATGTGCCATACTTCCCACATAAGGAAATGTCACCTGTTGTCCTAGAGCCCAAAAGAGTTTTTCCATGCTAATGAGATATCTAGAGATTCTGAAGATTTAGCCAATATGTTTCCTTTCCTGAACATTCCTCCCTTCAAAAGGTATTTACTCTCTATATTTACTCTCTAGTCTACCCTGAGGAGTTTGTATACACCCATATGCCACAATAAACAGTTAATACACAGTTTGGAACAAAAGACATTCTTAACCATTAAGAACCACCATGGGGAAGATGGAGAAGGCCTTTGCAGCCTGAGTCTCCCACAGAAGGTCTCTCTGAGCTTCCAGACAACCACCACTAAGCTAAGGACATTTGCTGATGAGCTAATAGAGGTCCCCTAACTCTGCTCACAACTCCTTGGGACACAGCTTTGCCTGGATGTTCAGGTGTTTGAGAGTGTCCAGTTGGTATGAAAACATGGAGACCCCCTCAAAACACACAAACCCATACACACCACACACACACACACACACACACACACACACACACACACACACACACACACATCTTTGTTCCCCAATTGTCTATACAGTTTTCCAGCAGGGACTAGATGCCCAGAAGTCAAGGAACCTCAGTTTTAACCTCCAGAATCTTAGATTGTGTTTTCCCATCATCTGATTGGTATTTAAGACTTCCCTATAGCCTAGAACCTCATGAGGGCAGAATAGGAAAACTCAGTCTAGAGTTCCCCCTATTTGGCAAGTCTAGGAGCATTTCTCATACCCCAAGTGTAGGCCCATGATACCCAGTCCCAAACAACTAACTGAAAACTTAAATTTAATAGCAATTTTAAACTAAATAAAATCCACAAAAGTATCATCTCAAGTATGCAACAATATGAGTTACATTATATAAACTGATATAATAAAAAAAATAAATTGAACAATATGGATTTCAAATCCAACAGGCCAGTTAAAAGCATAGATGTAAACAAACATTTTAAAAACCCGTTTAGTTCTACTATAAGACAAACGTTCACCCAATAGAATTTTGACAATTTTTTAGTACTTTGAATATCCTGTTTTTTCTTTAATTGATTTTAATAATTTCTTTTGATCTAAGAAAAATATTAGTATACTTTGTATTAGTATACTTTGTATATTTGTATTTGTATTAGTATACTTTCTATTGAATATTTTATTTATTTATACTTCAAATGTTTTCCAGTTTTCTGATTTTCCCTCCAGAAACCCCCTATCCCATCCTCCCACCCACTCCTGCCTCCTGGACCTGGTATTCAGCTACAATGGGGCATGGAGCCTCCACAGGACCAAGGGCCTCTTTGATGGCTCATGTCTTTCTGCTGCTGGTACTTGGAGCTGCATGATGCATTAGTTAAAAGGAGGCAATGCACAGTCATAAATTTAATTATAGAAAAGAGAAAAGGAGCCAACATGTTTAGAAGAACATGTTTAGAAGAAAGAAAGGAGAAGAGAAGGAGAGAGAGAGAGGTGGCAAGAGAGAAAGAAAGCAAGAGAGGAAGAGAGGAAGGGAGCAAGAAATCAAAAGAGCAAGAGAAAGAGAGGAGAACAAGAGAGAGAAGATGGGACAAATTGTCCTTTATATTGTGAGGTAGGGCTATCTGGCTGTGGGGTAGGGCATTGCTGACTGTGGCCAAATGACTGGGAATAAGGTCCAGATAGAATGCTGGGAGATTGGGGCATTGTCTAGGTAACAGAACACACATCTCCTGCAGGGAGCTGTGAGAGGTTGTGACTGAAACAAGAGCCAAGGACCCAAGGAGTCATGGCCAAAATCCATTTACCCCTTGCAGGCAGAATTATTGACTTCCTCTCTTCCTCTCTTGCTTTCTTTCTTTCTTGCAATCTCTTTCTCTCCTTCTCTTCTCCTTTCCTTCCTCTCCTTTCTTTCTCTAAACATGGTCATGGCTGGCTTCTATTCTCTTTCCTAATAATAAAATATCTTATGACTGCACATTGCCTCTCGTAACTAATGCATTGTGCAGCCCTGGGTCACTGGTGTGCCAGACTTATACTCGACTGGGCCCAGGTTGCTAGAACAGACCATTGCCCCACACCTCCTATCCCATTAATTCCAGACAAGACCATCCTCTGCTACATATGCAGCTGGAACCATGAGTCAAACCATGTGTACTCTTTGGATGACGATTTAGTCCTTGAGAGCTCTGGAGAGTCTGATTGGTTGATATTGTTTTTATTCCTATGGGTAAATTGTCCACATCTTGACCTGTTACTTTTTCTTCATCACCTTTATCTTCAGTAGATATCTTGGCAACCTGTGCCAGCTCATTGATGACTTCTTCCATGGTGAATTTGGTATCAGTAGCCAAGTAGGCATCATCATAAAAGAGAAAATACAAGTGCATTTGTACTATAACTCCCACAACTGCATGTGTTTGCTAGATCTTGAGAGAAAGGGGTTCTGTGAGCCAGAATGGAGGATGCCTTATCCTGAATAGAAAGGAGGTGGATAAAAACCTGAAGGGGACTGCAGAAGGCAACACGGGAGGGGTCAGAATGTCTGATCTCCTTAGAGAGGAATGAAGCAGAGTGGGTAAAGGGGCAGCAGAGAGACAAATCCATTCACCAATGGGGTCATATCAATGTCTTTTGGGTGAAGCAGAGACTTCAGTTTAAAGTTCTGTAAAATGGTGGTCTGGAATAGAAACAGCTCCATGCAGGCTAGGCCCTCTTCAACACAAATCTGTTTTCCTAGAATAAAAGAGAATTAAAGTAAATTATTATCTCTTATTCACAAATGTGTGAAACACTCTACACATACCTGACAAAAAAGATTATGTATGAACAGTGTGTTATTGGATAGGTGGTTAGATGGATGGATAGATGAAAGGACAACTAGACAATCAGAGATGAAACAAATTTGTATTCAAACTAACATGTAATTTTAAGTAATAGATTGTTCAAAATGGATATAAGGAGCTGCGGTTATTCATACATGTATCAAATTACATGAGAGACTGAGGAAGACTGTTTACTATCAAAATAAGAAAAACAAGGAAAGACTCTATGTATCCAAAGGCAGTATAGAAACTGGAAGTGTACATTCAAAATCCATTACTCTCATCTTGAATAGGAAGAAGCCAAGTTCTCAGTGGTCACTGCAGGATGCTCTATCATCTCATGATGATTTTAAAGTTTTTAGTATTTGATCTGCAGAGAAATGTTATGATCTAGTGGTTCCTTATTTATACTTCATTTATTGTTTTTTAATCTTTAATGTTTTATTCTAACTAATTTGTTTTTACCCTCCATATTTTATTCCCCCATCCATCCTCTGACTATTCCACATCCCATACCTCCTCCTTAAGACCCCTGTCTCCATGTTGATGACTCCAGCCCCCACCACACCTTACCTCTAAATACCCTGGTGCCTCCAGTCTCTTGAAGGTTAGGTGTATCATATCTGAATGAACACAGACCTCATAGGCAGTCCTCTACTGTATGTGTACTGGGGCCTCATATCAGCTGGTGTATGCTGACTGTTTTATGGTCCAGTGTTTGTGAGATTTCAGCGGTCTAGATTAATTGCGACTGCTGGTCCTCCTACAGGATTGACATTCACCTCAGTTTCTTTCAGTCTTCTCTAATTCAACAACAGGGGTCAGATACATCTGTCCACTGGTTGGGTGCAAATATTTGCAACTGAATCTTTCAGAAGCTTGTTGTGTCTTTGGGAGGGCAATCATGCTATGGCAATTTTTGTGAGTGGTCTATAGTCTCAGTAATAGTATCAGGCCTGGGGACCCATCCTTGAGCTGGATCCAGCTTTGGACCTGTCACTGGCCTTCTTTTCTACAGGCTCTACTCCATTTTCATCCATGTAATTCTTTCAGACAGGAACAATTATGGGTCATAGATGTGACTGTGAGATGGTAAACCCATCCCTCACTTGAGGACCTGTCTTCCTGCTACAGGTGGGCTCTATATATTTCCTCTCCCTACTCTCTGGCATTTCATGTAAGGTACCTCTCTTTGAGTCATGAGAATCTTTCCCCTCTGAGATCCATGATGCATTTTGGAGGGTCCCCCCAACCTATCTCCTGAGGTTACCTGTTTACATTCTTTAAGCTGGCCCTCAGGGCTTCAGTTCTTTTCCCTACCTGATCATGTGCCCCTCTCCTCCCAATTCCATACCGCATCCCACTTTCACTCCCAGGTCCCTCTCACCCTTCCCAGATGTGATTGCATTCTTCTCTTTCCCACGTGGGACTGAGGCATCCTGAACTGGGCACTTCACCTTGTTCAACTTTTTGATTTCAGTGGACAGTATCTTGGGTATTCTGTACTTTAGGGTTTTTGGCTAATATCCATTTATTAGTGTGTACACACAAAAGTCCCGCATGCATGCCCTTTTGGGTTTGAGTTACCTCACTCAGGATGATATTTTCTAGTTCAATTCATTTGCCTGGAAGACTCAGGAAGTCTTTGTTCTTAATAGCTGAGTATTATTTCTTTGTGTAAATGAACCACATTTTCTGTATCCATTTGTCTGTCGTAGGACATCTGTGTTGTTTCCAGCTTCTGTTTATCGCAAATAAGGCTGCTATGAACATAGTGGAACATGTTCCCCTGGGGCATGATGGGGCATTTTTTGTGTAAATTCCCACAAGTGGTATAGCTGGTACTTCAGGTAGATCTATTTCCTATTTTCTGGAGAACCTCAAGTTTGATTTCCAGAGGAGGTTGTAACAGTTTGCAATCCCACCAGCAATGGAGGAGTGTTTCTCTTTCTCTACATCCACTCTAACATGTGTTTTCACATGAAGTTTTGATCTCATCCATTGTTATTGGTGTAAGGTGGAATCTCAGGATCATTTTGAGTTTCATTTCTCTGATCACTAAGGACTTTGAACATTTCTTTAGGTGCTTCTCAGCCATTCAAGAGTCTTCCATTGTGAATTCTTAGTTTAGTTCCATGTCTCATTTTGTGATTGGGTTTTTTGGCTTTTTGATTAACTTCTTGAGTTCCTTATATATTATTAGCCCTGTTGGATGTGTGATTATTGAAGATCTTTTTCCCAATCTATAGGTTGCTGATTTGTCTTATTTATTAAGTCCTTTGCCTTACAAATGCTTTCAGTTTCATGGGATCCCATTTATTAATACTGGATCTTAGAGCATGGTCCATTTGAGTTATGTTTGGAAATTTCCCCCTGTGCAAATGAGTTTAAGGCTCTTTCCTACTTTCCCTTCTATTAGATTCAATGTTTCTGGTTTTAGGTAAAGGTCCTTGATTCTCTTGGACTTGAGTTTTGTAAAAGGTGACAAATATGGTCCATTTTCATTCTTCTACATGAAGAGAGACAGTCCAGCTCTATTTATTGAAGATGCTTTTTTCCCATTGTATATTTTTGGTTTCTTTGTCAAAGATAAAGTGACTGTAAGTGTGTGGTTTAATTTCTGATCTTCAGTTTTATTTCATTGATCAATATGTCTGTCTCTGCATCAATATCGTGCAGTTTTGTTTTTTTGTTTTTTTATCACTATTGCACTGTAGTAAAACTTGAGGTCAGGTGTGGTGATTTCACCAGATGTTGTTTATTGTTTTTTTTTTTTTTTTTTTTTAGATAATTTCTTTACATGTAAATTTTCCCTTTCCCAGGTTCCCCTCCAAAAAAACAAACAAACAAAAACAACAAGAACAAACTTCTTTTGCCTCCCCCCTCCCCATGCCTGCCACCCCACCCTCTCCCACTTATTGGCCCTGGCATTCCCCTACACTGGGGCACAGAACCTTCACAAGGCCGAGGTCCTTTCCTCCTACTTATGATCAAATTTGCAGTCCTCTACTATAGACATGCTGCCAGAACATTCAGTCCCACCCTGTATAGTCCTTGATTGGTGATTGGGTCCCTGGGAGCTCTGAGGGTACTAGTTAGTAATTGTTGTTCATCCTAAGGGGCTACAAACCCTTCAGCTCCATAGAACCTTTCTCTAACTCCTTCATTGGGGACAGTGTACTCAGTTCAATGAATGGCTGTGAGCCTCTACATCTGTATTAGTCAGGTATTGTAAGAGCCTCTCAGGAGATAGCTATATGCTTGTCCTTCCTTCAGTCTCTGCTCTATAGTTAATCACTGCCACTCTTTCTGTGTGTGTTTGGTTCCCCTTTTTAAGAAGGAATGAAATGTCCACATTTTGGTCTTCCTTCTTCTTAAGTTTCTTGTGGTTTGTGGGTCATTCTTCCTATATTCCAAACTACTGGGCTAATAACCACTTATCAGAGAATGCATACCATGTGTGATCTATTGTGATTGGGTTACCTCACTCAGGATGATACTCTTCAGATCCATCCATTTCCCTAAGAATTTCATAAATTCATTGTTTTTAATAGCTGAGTAGTACTCCATTGTATAGATGTACCACACATTCTGTATCCATTCCTCTGTTGAGGGACATCTGGGTTGTTTCCAG
>JADRCD010199350.1:0-14030 GCA_019843815.1 Montemys delectorum | reverse complement strand
GCTTTAGAAACACTGAGCTGGAGTTTTTGGATAATCAGGCAGGAAACTTTGGACTGACTCAGGTGTCTCATTTTTGTTTAAATCAAAATTTGCTTTTGTTCTGGAACCTGAGCTATGCTGTTGGCCATGTGGATGTAAGACCCATTCTTTGTATGGATTCTCCTCTGTAGAGAAGTGACACTTCAGACTAAGCTGATTTACACAAAATTAAAAGATACTGCTGATGTCACAGTAGAAACAAACAAACAAACAAACCCAAAAAGTGAGCTCACCTTGTCCTCTCCTTTTCAAGGACAATACTCCCCCAAATCGTCATTGTGTAGACAGTCAAATAGTGGTCTCATTTTCTTTTCTTTTTATAAAAAAACTTAACATCTTCCCTTTATTGTTGAAAACCTGATGGCTGTAGCCTCAGATAAACAAGATGGTCCGTGTTTCAGTTTTACAGTGAAATGTAAAGAGAAACTTCCTGCTCAAGGGCATTTGATTTGATTTTCGAGGAAAATGGCAGTGGACTCTTCCAAGTTGTGTTTCCTCATGATGGTTACCTCACAGCTTTAGAGCTAAACATTCTCTAAACAGCTGTTGGCTGCTCTCACTGTATCAGAAATTAAGGTGCTAGGACCCTTTCCCAACTGCCAAATGTGTAATAATAACAGATCTGCATCCTTAACACATCCTAGCTTTATTATAATCTCACTCATTATTAATGAGCACCCCTTCATGTGGCCTTTCCTAAAAGTTCATGGAAAGAAATAACCTAAATGGGAGCTCAGGTCTACCATTCATTTAGAAGAAGAACAGATCATGTTACCCCACAAATATGTCTCCCACTTAACTATTCAACAAAATGCCTTTAAAAGTCATCATGTAGAATCCACTAGCCTGTTCCTCCTCTTCGGGGCAGCCCATTCCGATCCCTCTTTGACGTCTACACTTTGTGTTCTTCAGTAGACCTCTGCTTAAACTGTCTCCACTAAATTCTTTCTCTTGAGAAGACAAGAATCAAAAAATGTATTGCATTTCGTATGATCACAAGACCCCCAAAGAAGAGAGGGCTTCTGGTCTGAACTCCGCTTTTTAGTTACATAGCATTTTACTTGAATTTCCTCATATGCTATATTGTATTAAGAAATAATAGAATCAGCCCTAAGCAGACCACATGGAGACTGGGGAATAGAAGGAGGGAATGTGTCCTGATGAATTTGAAATTTATGTCTGTATTCTGAAGAACAAGAGTCAAAGTGCCAAACTCTGTTCAGAATCTGAAGTTCAGTGATGGAGGGGGAGAGGGCAAGATGCTTTGGTGGGACCACCCCTGTGTAAGTTTTGTACACCCAAGAGGCTGTGGAGCACAGGGTCTTGTGATTTTTACTTTACTCTCATACTGGATTATTTTGAGTAGTAGAGAAGCACTGAGTTCTATGAGCATTATATTCTAAAACGTGAGACGGCTGGAGCAGTCCTTGTATCCACATTAATTTTAAGGAGATTGGGTACATCTACATAGGTACAGCTCACAGCACAAAGGAAACTCATGAAGCTCATTCAATATTCTATTTTTTATTCAATATTCTTAAATAGGAGACTTCCCCCTATAGAATTCTCAATCTGCTCATTTTCAGTTGTTAGATTCATTTATGAAATACTCCCTTCTCTTCCCCAGACATCACATTGACCTTACAAGTGTTACAGGCTAACACTTGCCATGCGCAAGCTTAAGTTTACAAGTAGATTTTTAATTTTTCTCAAACTCATTTTGACTTACATTTTGAGAACCTATTGGTCCTGAGGAGATAGTAACTCAATCACTATCAAGTAGGATATTTCTCTTCTACCTCCCCTCTCTCCTTTCCCTAGGGTTACAAATGAATGAAACACTTGTTAGATATAATACAAACCTAACATTGGGGACTGTGGAGGTAGCTTTAGTGGAAGAGAACTTGCCTAGTCTGTGAGAGCTCTTGCATTTACTTTCCAGTACTATAAGTGTTTAAGAAAACAAACAAATAAATAATAAATAGGAAGTACATTTGTTTTCAGATACGCAAGGAGTGGCTTCAGTGCCCATCTTCCGGTCTAGTCTTGATTATCCATCATCACTAATCCTAGGGAGAAGCCATGATTCATTTTTGTCTGGTCCCATCTTGTCTGATATTTCTGGAGATGCCTCTTCAGAATCCAGGACTCTTTCTTTCTGGTAGAGAAAGAATCTTGCTCTCTTGCCAGCTTGTCCAAGTTGTTTGTCTCTCTTCTGAGCCTGCAGATTCTCTAATGAGTTGAAATCTTTGAAGCACAAATACCAAGTATTTGCATATCATTTTTGTTTTTTTCTAATCTCTCTTATCTCTCCTTTAGAGGAGTGATTGCAAATCCAACGACTTACTTGGCGAGGAAAAAGAGAACAGAACTACAAGCCACGGGACACCCAAGGCCAGAGTCTCGGGTGACTGCCATGCCTCTCCAGTTTGCGTCCATGTTATTGATGGTAATGGTCTCCACTGTGGCATGCACCAAGGTTATATGTTGTAAGTGAAATGTCCTGCTGAGTTTATCATGTATGTGCAACTCAGCAGAACTAAACTTGAAAAGTGTGAGTTTTTTTGGTTTTGTTTTTTGTTTGTTTTTTTTTTTTTTTTAATTGACCAGGACTGTATTTACTGACTTAATGAATTTTAAACTCTCCCTAAAGTAATAAAACAAGACCCATTACACAATCTAGCTAAAGAAATCTTGAAATTTAAATTGACACACCTCTCTCAGAGAGATGCACAGGCCCAAACATCATGCATCTTTGGAAAAATAAACCCTCTGGGATTTATGTTTTGGCTGAAGGCCCAACTCATACTTCATTATTATATTTTCTTTACTTTTACTGGACAAAATAATTCTGGATAAGGATTTAGCAAGAGAGGAAAAATGTTTACCTTCCTCCCTATAATCAGCTCTTAGAAAATGTGGCTTTCCAGTTTCCTGTTTTTTGTTTCCTTTCCCGTTTCCTGTTTACTTTCTGCATTAACAGTAATATGGGGGGGGGGGAGTTCAGAATCTGGTTTATAGGAGGACAAAAGGGCCAGGAAGCATTATTTACCTATGAAACTGAAACAGACCTTGAGAGCCATCTGGTGCACCATGTTTTTGGGTAATTAGCATGCAGCCACATTTCTATTTAGTTTTCCTTCTGAAAGGAATCTGAAAATGTGTGCTAACAGACCGCCTGTTATACAAAGGAGCCAATGTTAAAAAATGGTTATACTCATCCCCTTTCAAAAAAAACAATGAAAAATAAAACCCCAAACTTTGTTTTGCCACCAATGACAGAAGCTCCCTTGGGAGCTGCCAGGGGCTCTGAGTCTCAGACGAAATTGCTTGTTCTCTTCAGTCACCACATTTGGTGTGCAATGTTGTCTGGCCCCAGCCACCCCCTTCCTTCCTGTCAGCCTTGTCATACACACAGCCTTTGGGGGGAACATTTACATGATCAAATGTTCACAGCAACCATGGTGCAGCCCATTCATGGATTGACTTGAATATGGGATTGCTTGTCAGCTCAAAGCAGCTTGAATTTGCTTTTCGAAAAGATATTATAAGTATAAATTCTAGAGAGTCAAACTATTGGATGGTAGGATTGAGTATCTGTGTATTGACAATGTATATTTAATTGATTTATTCTATGTAGAGAAGAAATTATTCTTCCCGTCATAAGGTCTTGTAGAAGAAATCAGCAAATAGTTCACATACAAAACCTTAAACATTCCTTGATGAGAAATTTTCCTTTACAATATCCCAATGCAATTGCTTTATCCCTAAGATATCTGGCTGTGTTTTAAGTCAACCTGAACAAACTGATGAGAAAGATGCAGGATACCATAAGAAGTTAAGGTGAAAATATGTGTTACATGAATGTAGAATGCAGATGAAAAAAATGGTAAAGGGGTATGGGTAGGAATTAAATGAAACCTCCTGCTAGAACATTAATCTCACAGCATGAAACTTGAAAATGAAACCTGTGCCTTCTAATAGAAGTTGAACATTAATTGTTTTATTTTTGAAAATGTAGAAAGATTTGTTTTGGTTCAACACATTTTTGTTTTACTTAAAAGCAACTGTTAGTTTAGATTTTATATAGAGTTCTGTGGAATGGGAGATAAATATTCTAGAGGCATTGCTGCAAAGATTTTTTTTTTTTACCTATAAGAAAACTGATATTTAACAACAATGACTTACTTCTTCCTGTTTCTTCATCTAGTTGAGCTTGAACTGAAATGGGAAAAGACAATGTTATGCACTCCTTCCTCTTTTCCTTTCTCCTTGAATTACTTCACATATGCCATGATTTTGCTGCAAAGATGTGTGCCTGAACACAACGATGCCTAGGGACAAGAACAACCTATAATTTCAGTACACCTGGAAAGGAGAGATGAGAAAACATAAAACTGCACAACGATGGATGTGGAGACCACTGGGGTAGGGAGTAATGAGGAAGAACATTCCTATGCCTATGCATGATGTTGGGGGCAATTTACAAAACACACGTAGGTATAGCTCGCTGTTGGAGTCTCACTGTGCACCTGCACCCCCTTTTATCAACATTCCAATGGGACCAGTGAAAATGTCACGGTTATGACTAATGCTTAAAATAGCAGTTCTCTTTCCCAACCATGATAAGATCTTTAAATAAGAGAAAGATTCCGAGTTCACATTCAGAGTTCCTGTGGCACACCCCCACAACAGCTTGAATTTATACCACCATGCAGAAAATGCTGGGAAGAAACTGCTCAGTCCTTCTAGGTACTATTTAAAACCCGTGGAAGCCTGAGCTGTTCCAGACACCAGCAGCCGTGAATCTTAGAGCCTTTTCCAGAGAAGAGGCGATTCATTTTATTTGCACAGTTAATTTTCATAAGAGAAGGTAGGTAATGGTGGTATGAAGTCTTTCATTCTGGTCTGTTAAAACCAGTTCATCTCTGTTTGATTTAGTGGAGGAGAAACAGCATTTCCCCCTTCAACCTATAACTGTTCACTGTTTTTATAGATGCTAAAGTGGCAGAGTTTCCTTTAGCTTTATAGAGTGACCCAATTGTTAAGGATAAATATGTACAATATAGAATGCAGCTGTTAGCGTAGCATATTATATATAGTGTAACTATATTGTAAATATTTTATGCATTCTAACTCTATGTTGACCACACAGACACACAAATACATACACACAAACATACATAGATATACACAGACACAAACACACAGATGCAAACACACACACACACCTCTTGAAATACAGGCAGTGCTTTGTTTTTTCCCATAGTTGGTATTTGGAAAATTTGGAAGACAGAAGCTACGGATTAGTGACTCTCATCCCAAAACTTATTGAAAAGCTAAGTTGTGAAAATCAATGCACTGTTAACAGTCACACGTGGTATGAAACAGCTGCACTGGCATGAGAGTCCTCTGTGCATGCGGAGCTGGGGTGAGCTCGCGACAAAGTCTTTCTCTACCCCCCATCTTATTACTGCCTTCTAAATGTCAAGACCTGGAGTTGTGGATTACATGGAGATGTCAGCAGATTAAGGGAAAGGCAGCCAAAGAAGAGACCCAAGCAAACCATGGCCCAGGCATCCCAGTTTCTACTTCAGGCACAGATTTTATCTGCCTTACATGTTGAGTCTGTTTTGCCATTTTAAAGCCCTTAAATTTTGCAAACACCTTTCTGGTAAAAGGAGGGACTTAGCTAAATCATAGGTATAATAGAATGTACGTTATATGAGTTTCTTAAATATTCTAGGAAAAAAATACAACCTTATTTTTGGTGAGTATACATCTCAAGTATCTTTAAAGAGTTTTTGAGTTTCTTCATGTTGTATTTTTCAGGGGACAGAAATATTAATATATATTAGTTGACTTTTTTACTGAAATTTATGTTTTCTGGAAGAACTCTTTGTAGATCTTCAAAAAACTAAAACTAAAACTAAAAGCAAAAGGAGCAACCCTCAGCTTATTGAAAGGTATCTGTGGAAACCATTATCTAGCACCAGACTTAAGGATTGAATACTGAATGTTTTCATTTTAAGACCAGGAAGAGCACATATTTGTTTTTGCCCAGTGTATGCTTCAGCTAAGGGATATAAACAATGAAAGAGAGAAGCCTTCTCTGTGAGTTTTGTGGTGCTGTGACAGAACATTGGACAGAAGCAACTTCATGAGAGACAGATTCTATCACAATGGAAAAGACATGACAAAAGTCACAGTAGTGGCAGCTTGTGGCAGAAGCATCCCATAGTCTGGCAGATCAGGAGCAGTGATGAGACTGGAGGCAAGACTGGGCCATTGTCGCAAACATCCTGCACCATGGATCCAGCTTTACTCGCTAGCCAGGTGTCACTAAAAATTGCTGCAAGTCTGCAATTGTGCAAAACTAAGAGCTTGCAGGAGACCTTTCACACTCAAAATATAACAGTTCTCAACTTGGAAGGAAAGAAAGGAAGAAAGAAAGAAGGAGGAAAAAAAGAAAGAGAAAGAAAGAAAGTGAGCTATTGCCTTTTGCAAATAAGACAATCTCACATATGTAAAATTGGAAGAATTACTTTTAAAACCCTATGAAATGAGCCAAGATAGCAAGGTTTCAGAATAGAAGATCAATATGTTAAATTATTATTTTCCAATGAGCAATCTGAAATGAGACTAAGAAAACAATTGTGTTTACAACTCCACAAAGAAAAGAAATTCTAAGAATAGGTCTGAGAAAAGCAGGCAATGTCATACAGCACAGTATTGCCATAATAATATAGCGAAGGAAGTGGGTTTTTAGAGTACGGAGATTAATTTTAACAACCACAGCCATTTTGTTTTCAATGGTGTGTCAAAATCATTCAGTGAAGAAATGACAGACTTGTCAACCAATGGCCTTGAGAAACTAGACATTCATGTCCAAAAGAACAAATATGACTCCCCCTCCACACATTACACCATATAAAAATATGCAAAAGTAAACTTCACAGAGGATACAGTTCTCACAGAGCTACACATCTCCAAAGCTCACAGACACGAGTGTAGGAGTAACTTTCTTGTGACCCTTGCTTGGGCACTGGTTTTTTGAATACAACATAAAAGGCACAACAACGGAAAAGTTACACATCATAAGAATTGAACGCATTTGTGCTTTGTTAGACACAATCTTAAAAGTGACTAGAAAAGGTGCAAGGGTAGAAGAGAAGTGTCAGAGTTCTATATCTGATAGCTGCATTTATCTTTTCTGATAAAAGGGCAACCCAATTGACAAATGGAGGCAAAGGATCTGAATGGCATGTCTGCAGGGATGATGACCACTAAACATGTGAAAGATGTTCTATATTATTAGGTTTCAGAGAAATGTAAAGCAAACCAATGGGAAAGTGCTTTGTAGTCATTATGAAACTAAAACTTTTAGCAAGGTCTAAGAAGACACAGTTCACAGATGTTGACAAATTAATGGGGAAAGTGAGAGCCTCTGTATTTCTGGTAGAAAGTTAATAAACACAGCTCTAAGGATACCATTTAACTCAACAACTTAAGTCCCAGGTAAAGAAGCTTTAACAAAAATCAAACATTTCCATTTAAAACCTTCTATCTGAATGATCACAGGATCATTATAAGTAATATCTGAAAAGCAAAACAACACAATTTTTACCAAATGATGGATAAATAAATACATTTTACTGTATTTATTCATATAATAGTCAGTCACAAAAAGAAATGACTTGCCTTCATGATTTGAATATCATATGACCCTATGATATATCATAGACATGTATTTTTCTGATTAATTAATCTCTTTATTCAATTTATACCCCAATTGTAGCCCCCTCCCCCAGTCCATCTCTTACACAGCTGAATGATCCTGATGACAGTAGTTGTGGGGAGCCATGGACCAGACAATGAAGGTTGACTGTGCCTCAAACAGACTGCACTTATCCTAGTTGGGTCATCTGGTCCACCTGAGACAGCCTGCAGAGCCAAGTGCCTTCATGGTTCCCCAAGGCCCATTGTTTATCTCTGGCTTGCCCCTTAATCCAGAGGAGCCTTGTGGATCCCCAAGCTGGATGCATATACAGAGCTCTTCATTGTGCTATTTACAAGAAACACATCTCAGCAACATCATCTCCAAACAAAGATAGATATTCCAGTCTCAATATAAAGAGTTAGAAAAAGAATTTCCAAGTAAATAGATCCAAGAGACAAGCTGGAGTGGCCATTCTAATATCTAATAAAATAGACTTGTCTTAATTAGTTTTACTGCTGTGAACAGACATCATGACCAAGGCAAGTCTTATAAAGGACAATATATAATTGGGGCTGGCTTATAGGTTTAAAGGTTCAGTCCACTATCATCAAGGTGGGAACATCCAGGCAGGCATAGTGCAGGCAGAGCCGAGAGTTCTAAATCTTCTGAAGGCTGCTAGTGAAAAATTCTCTTCCAGGAAGTTAGGACTAGGGTATTAAAGCCCAAGCCCACAGTGGCACACCTACTCCAACAAGGCCACACCTCTTCCAACAAGGTCACACCTCCAAACAGAGAAATGCAAAGCAAACCAATGGGAAAGTGCTTTGTAGTCATTATGAAACTAAAACTTTTAGCAAGGTCTAAGAAGACACAGTTCACAGATGTTGACAAATTAATGGGGCACTTCATACTGATCAAAGAAAAAAAGTAAAGCTTAAATTACACATCGAACCCCAGTGAGAGATCTCAACACCCCATTCTCAACAATGATCATCAAGACAGAAATTAAACAGAGAAATAACAAAACTAACACATTATGATTCAAACAGACCTAACAGATATTTATAGAGCATTTCACCCAAACAAAAAATATACCTCCTCCTCAGCAATTCACATAACCTTCTCCAAAATTGAGCATATAATTGGTCACAAAGCAAACATCAACAGATATAAGAACATTGAAATAACCCTATGCATCTTATCAGATCACCATGGATTAAAGTTGGACTTCAACAACAGAAATAACAGAAAACCTACATTCTCACAGAAATTGAACAATGTTCTACTCAACAATCACTGAGTCAGGGAAGAAATAAAGAAAGAAATTAAAAACTTTCTAGAATTCAATGAAAATGATGGCACACCATACTCAAACTTATGGGACATTATGAAAACAGTGTTAAGAGGAAAGTTCATAGCACTAAATGCCCTCATAAAGAAATTGGAGAGTTCTCAGACTAAAAAATTAAAAGTACATTTGAGGGCTCTAGAAAAAGAAGAAGCAAACATACCCAGGAGGAGTAGATGACAGAAAATAATCAAACTCAGGGCTGAAATCAATCAATTAGAAACAAAGAGAACAATACAAAGAATCAATTAAACCAAGAGCTGCTAGTTCTTTGAGAAAAATCAACATGATAGCTAAACCTTTAGCCAAACTAACTAAAAGGTAGAGAGAAAGTACCCAAATTAACAAAATCAGAAATAAAAAGGAAGACATAACAATAGACATTGAGGAAATCCAAAGAATCATTAGGTCTTACTTCAAAAGCCTGTGTTCCACAAATTGAAAAATCTAAATGAAATGAATACCAATTACCAAAGATAAATCAATATCAGGTAAACAATCTGAATAGTCCTATAACCCCTAAGGAAATAGAAGCAGTCATTAAAAGTCTCCACCACTACCACCCCAAAAAAGTAAAAAAAAAAAAAAAAAAAGAAAAAAAAAGAAAAAGAAAAAGAAAAAAGAAAAAAACCCTGGGCAGGATAGTTTTAGTACAGAATTCTACCATACTTTTAAAGAAGAGCTAATGCCAATACTCTTCAAATGATTCCACAAAATAGAAGCAGAAGGAACACTGCCAAACATATTCTATGAGGTCATAATCACTTTGATACCTAAACCACACTAAAGAAAGAGAACTTCAGACCAATTTTCATTATGAACATTGATGCAAAAATTCTCAATAAAATACTCTTAAACCCAATAAAAAACATCATCAATCCATGATCAAGTAGGCTCTGTCTCAGGGATACAGGGTTAGTTCAATATACAAAAATCCATCAACATAATCTACTATATAAACAATTTGAAAAGAAAAAAACCTACGTGATCATCTCACTAGATGCTGAAAAAACATTTCACAAAATCCAACAGTCCTTCATGATAAAAGTCTTGGAGAGAGCAGGGATACAAGGTGCATAGCTAAACACAATAAAAGCAATAAACAGCAAGCCAATAGCCAACGTCAAATTAAATGGTGAGAAACTTAAGGCATTCCAACTAAAATTGGGGACAAGACAAGGCTTTTTCACTCTTTAATTTAGTACTTGAAATTCTAGCTAGAGCATTAAGACAACTAAAGAAGATTAACGGGATACAAATTGGAAAGGAAGAAGTCAAAGTATTATTATTCACAAATGATGTGAGAGTATACAAAAGTGACCCTAAAAATTCTACCAGAGAACTGCTACAGTTGATAAACAACTTCAGCAAAATGGCTGGATATAAAATTGCCTCAAACAAATCAGTAGCCTTTCTATACACAAGTGATAAATGGGCTGAGAAAGAAGTTAGTGAAACAGTACACTTCACAATAGTCACAAATAACATCAAATACTTAGATATAACTCTAATCAGACAAGTGAAAGACCCATATGACAAGAACTTCAAGTCCCTGAAGAAAGAAATCAAGAAATATATAGGAAGATGGAAAGATCTCCCATGCTCATGGATCAGTAGGATTGACATACTGAAAATGTCAATTTTACCAAAAGAAATCTACAGATTCAACACAATCCCCATCAAAATTCCAACAAAATTCTTCACAGATCTTGAAAGACCAATTCTCAACTTCATATGAAAAACCATGAAAATCTAGGATAGCTAAAACAATTCTGAACAATAAAAGAACTTCTAGAGGTACCACTATCCCTGATTTCAAGCTGTACTACAGAGCAATAGTAAGAAAAACTGTATGTTATTTATATAGATACAGACAGGTGGATCAATGGAATTGAATCAAAGACCCAGAAACAAATACACACACCTACCAGACACTTGATTTTTGACAAGGAAACCAAAACCATACAAAGGAAAAGGGAGAGCATCTTCAACAAATGGTATTGGACTAACTAGGTGTCTGCATGTAGAAGAATGGAAATCGATCCATATATATCACCCTTCACAAAACTCAAGTCCAAATGGATCAAAGACCTCAACGTAAAACCAGACATACTTAACCTAATAAAACAGACAATGAGTAATTGTTTTGAACTTGTTGGTACAGGAGACAACTTCCTGAACAGACCCCCAATAGTTCAGGCACTAATGTCAAGAGTTAATAAATGGGATAGCTGGGCAGTGGTGGCACACTCCTTTAATCCCAGCACTTGGGAGGCAGAGGCAGGTGGATTTCTGAGTTCGAGGCCAGCCTGGTCTACAGAGTGAGTTCCAGGACAGCCAGGGCTATACAGAGAAACCCTGTCTCAAGAAAAACAAAAAACAAACAACAACAAAAAAGAATTAATAAATGGGAGCTCCTGAAACTGAAAAGCTTCTGTAAGACAAAAAGGATACTGTTAGTAGGACAAATCGATAGTCAATAGATTGGGAAAAGATATTCACTAACCCTACATCTGACAGAGAGCTAATATCGAAAATATATAAAATAATTCAAGAAGTTAAACATCAACAATCCAAATAACCCAATTAAAAAATGGGGTATAGAGCTAAACAGGGAATTCTCAATAGAGGAATCTTAAATGGCCAAGAAGCACCCAAAGAAATGTTCATCATCATTACTCACAAGAGAAATGCAAATCAAAGTGACTCTGAGATTTCACTTTACACCTATCTCAAAACAAAGACTAAAGACTCAAGGGACAGCACATGCTGGGGAGGTTGTGGAGCAAGGGGAACACTCCTCTACTGCTGGTGGGAGTGCAAACTTGTACACCAAGCCTGGATATCAATTTGGTGGTTTCTCAGAACACTAGGAATAATTAATTATACCTCAAGACCCAGCTATACCACTCCTGGAGATATACCCAAAAGATGCTCCACCATCCCACAAGGACATTTGCTTAACTATGTTCATAGCAGCTTTATTCATAATAATCAGAAACTGTAAACTCAGCCACTAAAAACAAGGACATCATGAGCTTAACAGGCAATGGAACTGGAAATTATCATCTTGATTGAAGTAACCCAGACCCAAAAGGACATGCATGGTATGGACTCACTTATAAGTGGATATTAGCCATAAAATATAAGATAACTATACTATAATCAACAGATCCAAAGAAGCCAAATAATAAGGAAGACCCAAGGAAGGATGGTTGAATCTTTCTTAGAAGGGAAAAAAATAGATATCGGAGGTTGACGGAAGGAGGGAATTATGTGGAAGAGGGGATGAAGAGAGGAGCAGGAGTAGGGGGTGGGATCAGATGTAGGGAAAGCAGGGTAAAAGAGGGAAATGTGGGGTGGTGGTGGGGCTGCACCCAGCAACCAATGGAAAGAGATGCAGAGACTCACTCCCAAAGAGTAGATAGAGCTCAGGAGTTTTATAGAAAAGTTGGGAGGAAGATTGAAGGACCAGAAGAGGACAGGGATGCGACAGGAAGGCCGACAGTGACAACTGACCTGGACCTCGTAGGCTCCCAGAGAGTGATTTACCAACCAAAGAGCAAACACAGGCTGGACCTAGACCCTTGCACATACGTAGCAGATAAGCAGCTTTGTCTTCATGTGGGTTCTCCAGAAATGTGGAGAAAAGATTGAGCCTGATGCTTGCCTGGATGGATAGCCTTGTCTGGCCTAGTCCTACAGGGATTTGATGGGTGAGGGCGGGGGGAGTGTTGACACCTAGACGGGACGCCCCAGTCTCAAAAGAGAAGAGGAAGGTGGAATGGGTGGAGGACTTGGGTGACGGGTACTGGGAGGAGAGGAAGGGATGATATTGGCTTGTAAAGTGAATAAATAAATTTAATAAAAATATTGCCTAGGATTGTTGTCTAAGGCAAATACTAAACTGGGTAAATCTTTGGCCCATTTGAGAATTACATTTTCCACTTCTTTGGGAGTCTAACAGGCACTGGGCCTCAGGTTGTCATGGTTTTGTTTGTTTGTTTGTTTGTTTTTGCTGTTTTTTAAATGGATATTTTTAATAGAAAAACATTTATTTTTGAGCCCTGCTTGTCCTCCTGATTGCCTAGTTTAGCTTCTTCCTCTTGGCTGGCTATTTGTAGCTTGCTTTTTCACGGGGGTTTCCTTGTGTATACAGAAGCTGCTGGACTACCTCAGTATACATTATAACATTCAGGGGGAAGAGCATAAGAGTTTAATAAGCAGAGGTATTAATAGCTTTCAAATGGCTTGGAAATGTATCCTCTATCCCCATCCCCCATTGCTACACCAATAGGCACCTGCAAACAACAACAGTGATGACGGATGATCTGGCAGTGCCTTGCAGGGCCCATCCATCACAAGCAAACTCAGGTCGGTGCCGCTTCACTTGTGCTAAATGTGGCCTCGGAGACTAGAGCTTGGCTGCGCTCCAAGGCCCCTCTCTGGCTTCTGTCTTGGTGTTTTTATATATGATCTGCAGGTGTTACTGATATAATTTGTCCAAGAATTATGTCTGATGTCATGCTTACTCGTCTAGATTTTCTGGGGGTCAGTATGGTGGCATAGGAGAAGCCCCACCCCCAACCCAAAAATGCACTCACTGGTGATTGCCTGAGTAACAGCCTAGAAATAGCTTTGTGTGCCTGTCGCTGAGATGTGAACATATGGTTATCACTAATTTGGGATCGCCTTTGAGAACTAATTCAATTTGGAATAAGAGATCTAACCAGCATTTAACATCAAACATATGATTATAATTTTAGAATTATGGAGAGAAAATTCAATCTCTTGGGCATTTTAGAGAGAAAGCATTTTTCAAAAGGGTGGGGTAAGGGCCAGATAGATACAGCCTGATAGACAAGGAGATGCCACATGTTGAAATGAAGAATTTTACTAATTTATTACTTACTTACTTACTTA